>JASDQU010242380.1:46387-61821 GCA_032191745.1 Picea mariana | reverse complement strand
GGTTTGTGTTGTTTTGATTGGACGACGCAAGAGCATCGTAGCAGAGCGAGGATCAACAGAGATTAAGGAGAGCTTTTATAAAGTAAGTACATCATCCTTTTCTCTTTTCCATTCAATACTTTAGATCTAGGGAAAGCGGTATATTCTGTCACGTTTTGTTCCAGATCCAGGTGGATCTGGGGAGATCAGTTTGTGTCCGCACTTACGGATTTATCCTTAAACAAAAGCCTATGTACATGCATGGTTTTTGGCTCCACCAGCCTTACAACATTTAATACAATTTTTCAAAATTTGAAAAACGAGAGGGTTGTGCCTCTCTCCTTCCATTGAATGCGCACTTGATGTGCTGGCTAGCTGGCATGTAGATGGGTTGGAGTGATGCTCCGGCATCAAAGATGCATATAACGGAACATGCGGGAAAAGAATGTGATAGTTCTAAGTTGGGACACCATGGTGAGATATTTGATGAAGTGTTGAAAGGGACTGTCGTCGGTTGGGTTCTTGATGTGAAGATATAGATGGAAACAAGGATTTGACAGTCCGCTAACCAATCAACCCACGAACAATCTAGGAGCCCAAGAGAGTCAGGTTCAAGTTTAAAGGGATTTTGTTTATGTTTATTTAAAATGTATCCATATTAATGTATCTTACTAGATTATTTGTGGTTCAAATATAAACGATGTTTGAATTTGAATGGTGTTTTTGATCTTAGATTTTTTTGCTGAAACCTACAAGGAACAAATAAAAAAATACATGACTTTACATTTTGTATATCGAAGAATATTTTGAAATATAGGAAGCTGCAATACATGAACAATATAGAAGAGGAACATGTACAACGAAATGAGTTAATTTTAAGAAGAAATACAAATTCCAAATAACAACACCAAACATTGAATGTCAGCATAGAACAACCCCAAATATTTATATTTAGATAAACTGGGTCACAAAATACATTTGAGAATATTTTCCAAAAAAAACATTGGCTTCGAATTTGCAAAAGAAAACTATAGTTCAATACATATTTTGTGAAATAAAAATGTGTTTTTCAGAATGACTCTGATTGCAACTACCATCGACTACGAAGCAAATATGTACAAGAATGATGTTTTCAGAAAGAAGAAAGTCGATGATGGAAAACAACAAAACCTAGCAAGAAGAAAGAGAAAATTGTCAGATCTAGATTAAAGCTTTGTTAGAATAAGTGGATGAAGACAAAAGAATGTAATCAGTATCAACTTACTATGATGGTGTTCCATGGCTTTTCATTTCTTCGTCGATGTCCTTCTATGTCTTGCATC
Organism: Picea mariana; assembly: GCA_032191745.1. NCBI lineage: Eukaryota > Viridiplantae > Streptophyta > Pinopsida > Pinales > Pinaceae > Picea > Picea mariana. The sequence goes on along the minus strand of JASDQU010242380.1, from coordinate 60,520 downwards.
AGCTTTGACCTTCATTGGTAATTTGGTCGACAACTTTTTTCAACCATTCTTCAATGTAGATCCTCATGGGCACCACGTTCATTTAATGCTAGATTTTTATATTGAAGAGTTGACTTTCCAAGTCCCTTAGATCAATAGACAAGTTGTAATATGCTTCTTGAATATTTTTGTTTCTAATTGCATAACTGACTAACCAAGTTTTCACATCATCTTCACCATATTCAAGAATGCCATAGAAATGTTCAAATGACAGTCTTTTATATATACAAACTTAATCATCAAATTCTTGTTTGGTTAAAAACAACGAGTTTTTAATATCAATTTTGGGTTCTGGATTTCATTGGTGCTACCACCTGATCTATCTCAATTAGCTTCTTGAATAGTTTGTCTCTTTTAGATATGGTCATTCTACATTGTTCAACAAGACCAATCAGGCTCTTTACCTTTTCTTTCTAGCATGCGTTTAGTTTGTCTATTCAATCCAGGGAAGGTAGATCCTCTTGTCTTCTTCTGGATTCCTTCATACCGGTAACTTCAAAACCAAATGGTAAAAATGCATCGATATAAAAACCTTGGTCCTTCTTGAGATCTGCTTGTAGATACTCATGAAAAGTTTGTTCTCTTGTTCCAAAAGAGACCATATTGTTTGACATCTCCCAATATTCTCTTATTAATTCCATTCTTTTGTTTATATTATTTTCCACATAGTCTTGGGCTGATCTAAGAAGGCTTACTGATCCTTTTAACTTTGGCGCCAGTGTGGTGGACCCGACCATTTCCAAAGGAGTAGAAAATAGTGGAAGAGGCATTAGAGTTGCCTCCAATTCTTTGATTCGCGTCTTTAACATGAGGTTCTTTGTTTCAAGGCTGCTAATAGAGTTGTCTACATCTCCAGTTGCTTGGTACATCTTGGATATCTGGGAAGGGTTCATGTTGCGTAGGTTTAACTCTGAACGAGATGTTCCTTTCTTATTCTTTACATATTTGTTTTCAATAATCAATTTTTTTGATTCCCTATAAAAAACAATGCTCTGAAATGCAAAAGACTCTTCTTCATCCAATGTATCTATGCCAAGTATGTCCATCCCGATATTGCGAGGAGTAATTTTTTCTAAGTGATCATCATGAGGGAACAATTTTTCAATGTCAATTTCTAGTTCCATATCATCGAGGGAGATATTGTAGATATCAATTTCTCCCCTCGATCCCTCCTGTTCTTGGACTATTTTTTTCCGTCTTTTTCCTATGGGAAGCTTGTGACAACTTTCAATTTTGTCGAAGGGAGGGTTATTATCTCCTCCTCCACCTGAAGAAATGTGTGTGAATTTGTTACTTGGGTAAGTCGTTGGAGTACTTCCATGAGATGTTGTGGTCTTGGTTGTGGAAGTCGGGGATTGGGCACTTTTCTCACCTAGTTATTTTCAATTCTTCTTGTGAAAATCATTGGTACTGGTTCAGAGTCCATTCAGGATAGTGTAATTGAAATAACTATTGAAGTGGCTCCTGACCATGAAATCTCAGACTTTCCAAGGCATAGACATGGATTTTCCTTTCCTTTTTGCAAGAAAAAAATGCAACCAATAGATGTACTCTTCTATTCCAACAAAAAACATTGTAGAAGATATGTGACATGGAAGGAAGCAAGGATTTTGTTTAGACCCAAAAATCCTTATAACATTATAGTTCTCCATTTCTTCTATAGTTTCCCTCCTATCCAGGAAGATTGTCGGCTGGATAGAGAACTGGGGGAAATACCTTCCAAATATCAACACTTTAAAAAATGAAACAAAATAATTGAAGACCTTATAAAATAGATGTCAAGCATCGTGTCTCCATAATTTTTGGTGCGATAATGTTAATGAGATAAATTTAGAGTTCAAATTCCTACACATAGATATTCCAGGAAATGGATAGCAATTCGACACGACAAAAATTAAATAAGGTGGCATAAATAATTTCTTTTTCCTCCTCTATTGCAATAACTGGGAATATTTTTGGCATGGCGAGTTGGGGCATGAGTGTAAAATATAAAATATAAGAGTTTCGGGCATAAGATATATACTGTGCACATGGGGCATGAGTGTTGGATGGCACCCACACAAGAACCCGTGGCCATAAAATTTGCGAACTATGAAAACGAACGACGGTCAGTTGGACTCGTGATGTAGAGATATAGATGGACATGAAATCTACCACTCCATTGTCTGAGAACCCACGAGCATAGACATGGATCACCCAAGTTTTGGATGGAAGATGTATACTCGAAACACGGGGAATGAGAGTTCGATAATGTGTAGCTGGGAACCCACGGCCATAAAATTGGCTAAGGAAATGTAAGAGCTTGGTCAAACTTGTGATGTCAAGATATAGATGGATATACAAACTGTCAGTTTGATAAAGAGGGAGGCTTGGGAGTTCGAGGAGCCCAGGGTTGAATTGTAGATGGGTAGATAGTGTTATATAGTTTACAGGGATGACCATCCATAAACAACAGAAATCTTGAGCCCGCCAGACCTGGAGTCCATCAGTCAATTTGTATATCGTGGAAGTCTGAGTGTTGTTTGGAGGACACAGAACAATAGAAGTGCAATGTTGAGCCAACCACCCCGCAAGTCCACCTGTCAATTTGTATATTGCGGAACTCTTGGGTGCTATTTATAGGACACAAAACAATAGAGGCCCAATTTTGAGCTCACCAACCCGAGAACCCATTATCCAAAAAGTGAGTAAGTATGGAATGCGAGATTCGTACATGCTCTATAAAATTGTCTAACTATTGAGATGAACAGGGAAATATATCAACAGATGCTTTGAAATATCAACAGACGTTGGGAAAAATAAGTTCCAAGCTTCACGTCTGAGTCAAATTGTAGATCACCGAAGTTTAGGGCACAAGATGTATACCGCGCATGCGAGGCATGCAAGTTGAATGGCACCTACACAGGAACCCATGACCATGAAATTCACGAACTATGAAAACGAACGACGGTCGGTCGGACTCATGATGTAGAGATATAGATGTACATGAAATCTACTACTTCGTCATTTGGGAACCCATGAGCATAGACATGGATCACCCAAGTTTTGCATGGAATATGTATACTCACAACATGGGGAATGAGAGTTCGATAACACGTAGACAGGAACCCGCGGCCTTAAAATTGGCTAAGGAAAAATAATCACTCGGTTGGACTCGTGATGTCAAGATATAGATGGATATACAAATTGTTAGTTCGATAAAGAGTGAGGATTGGGAGTTCGAGGAACCTGGGGTCGAATTGTAGATGGACAAGGGAGTTCGATTATGCATTGGGGGGGCACCCGCGACCATAAAATTGGCTAACTGTTGAGACAAATTGGGAAAAATATCAACAGATGCTGGAAAACATTAGTCGCCAACTTCAAGTCTGGGTCGAATTGTAGATCGCCAAAGTTTCGGGTTCAAGATGTATACCACGCACATGGGGAATAAGAGTTCGATGGCACCTATGCAAGAACCGATCGCCATAAAATTCATGAACTTTGAAAACGAACGACAGTTGGTCGGACTTGTGATGTAGAGATACAAATGGACATGAAATTTTCCACTCCATCATCCTGGGAACCTGCGAGCATAGACATGGGACTAACTATAGAATCATAAATGGATAATAGAGGGAAAGAAAAAAAGGGGAGAACAACTAAGTATAGAACAGGGAAAAGAAAGGGAGGTAAGAACCGACATGAAAGAAAACTATTATGTAGGAACACATGAAAAGAAAAGATGGAGTAAATATTCATTTATTTCAAGATAGCAGCACAGAAAATATAATTGACATGAAGACAAGTCAATGTACATGAAGATATGGAGTGTCCAAGGAGGGAAAAAAAAATAGAGATGCAAACCAGTTCAACAAATACAGACAGAGTAAACGAAAAACTATTGGATATGGAACACGGGTAGAAAAACACACCTTTGCATGGATTATTCTACATTCTTGGTTAGGAGTTCTTTGCTATGTCTAGTTTTCTTGTTTGTTGCTATGAACAAAAGCACAAAACAAAACGAACATGAACATAAGTTGAGATGTAAAGAAAAAACAAAGTACTATGTACATAGACTAAATAAAATACAATAAGAGGAATAGAGTAACATATAGTGTTAGAAGAATGTACTTTTTTTTTAAAGTTCATTCAAGTTTCTCTGTGTGTGTATATATATATATTTGTAAAAAAATATTTGTGACCAAAAGAAATTACAAACCAGGGGAAACTAAGAAGTTGGATATCTCAATTTTCAGCAACAAGATAGACAAATATGGTTTGAAGAATACAAATATGATTATGCAATATGCCTAATGTATATTTCATAATTCAAGTGCAACACCAACTGTGTGGTGACTAGAAAAGTATGTGTACAAACCAAGGAAAACTATGAAGCTAGATAATTATCATTTTATTTTCTTTTGGCAACAAGCTATACAGATATGCTTTGAAACATAAAAATATGACTTTGAAATATGTTTGATGTATATTTCATAACTCAAGTGAAATACCAATTGTATCGTGATCAGACCAATATGTCTCTAAGATAAAGATGTTGTATTGAGGAATGGGCACATTTGACCACACATGGTCAATAAGTGCATTTTGAACATGGCTTGTGTTGTTCAAAAGAAAGCGGAGGATGTATTTGCACATGTAGTTTTCCAATTCTTTTCTTCTGGAATTATTTTGTAGCATGTCAATATTGAAGGCTCCTACAAGAACAATGGCTCTGTTCAGATGGAAATGACCTAATGCATTGGAAATAACATTTAGTATGTTGGAGAATGTTGCATGGGGAGAAGCATACAGATTCAATATTACAATTTTTATTCCATGGAAAAATATCTTCGTAAGAACCATCTCAACATTATTTTCTTTGAAATGTATATGGTGCAAAATTGGTACATGTTTTTTCACCAATATCATCTCCCCGTGTGTAATGTAACTTGATATGAAATTGTGATTTGGAAATTATTTGTTTTGCATGTATAATGCCATGTATGTTTCCTGTAAGCACAAAATATCGGATTGCATTGTATCATAGTCATTAAGTATATCATCCATGCGTGCATGTAAGTTGCATGTGTTGAGTGAGAGAATTGATACATATGACTTTGTTTTTATGGATTGGTAATCATACTGTTGTTTCCATTTTGCGGTAGTCATGAGGTGATCCATTTCAATATCAACTTTATGTTTGACTTTGAAGTTATCTTTTGTAGGAGGACTTACTAAATACAAGGAGTCTATGCTTCTAACATGAGAGAGTGTTGTGTATACAAGTCCATGTATCTGAATTCCAGCAGGCTGAAAAGCAACATTATCAAGTGTTAGTCCTTGTGATCTGTGGACTGGACATGCACATCAAAGTTTAATTGGAAACTATTTTCGAATCTTCAATTGACCTATATTTGTTTATGTTGATACTGCCTTTGATATTCTCAAAATATGTGTCCAATATCTTGCAGTGTTTGAATTATATAGATAAGCCAACTTGCTTGTTTGTCACTTGCCTATATGTGGTTCATGGAACTTAATCCAAAGGACATCAAGTTTTGATTTTTTAGTATAGCCTTTGAGTATTCCATCTGCACCATTGACCAAGCCATCCTGTGAATCACAGTTGTAGGCATATATTTCAACCAACATTTCTAATTTCCAGACAAGCTGCAAAGGTAAAGTGGCTGCATGTTCATGACATGGCACATTTCCATGGTTGTCCTGTTCCAGGTCAATTTAAATGATGATGATATCATCACCAGGCATGGGTGATAGCATGTTTCTGTTATGCATTGAAAAATCCTTATTTGTGTAGAGCAAGTAAGGGAAAGTTGGGGCTATTGGTGCAGGTCGCAAGCACCTCGAATTGATATATGTTAATTCATCATATGTTTGGTTGTTTGTTCGCATTCTATTCAAAATTGCAATAAATGTTTCATCTATCCGGTTCATTGTAGTATGCAATTCAAAACATTTAATATTGTCTCTCTAGAAGTCATGCGTCACTGTTTACATGTTAACCATAGGTTTTTCAAATATCAAAGAAACTTGGATGAGTTTTTCATGGTAAAGATCCCCGGAGAATATCATGTCAATGTTTCCAAAGTATTTTGTGTGCAGATGTTTTATGCTTCTTAGTCAGTTGTCAATAGAATACAAGAAGCGACTTCCAATAAAATATTCTTCATCTATAAAGATAATTTGGAGTTCGTCATAAATCTTAGACACCATATCTAACATTTCCTTGCTAAGTGGAAGAAACTGTGACTTGTTAAAAGGCATTAAAAATGCAGAGTGGATTGTTTCTCCACTTGCATTATATGTAACTTTTCCTGTGTATGCAACTATCAGGCCCTTTGGTTTCATAGGATCAGAGAAATTGTTTGAATCATAGATTTGTATAAGAATTTGGAACAGTGCTTTCGCTGTGAATGTCTTGCCCGTTCCCGCTCCGCCTGTAAGGAACAAGTGCACATGAGTGTCCATGTTCGAGCATTGTTTAAGCGCAATATCCTTTAGAATTGTTTATTGTTCTTGATTCAACAGACGTCTTATTCTGTGGTATTCATTATTTTCAATAAGGAAAGGATGTTTTGTGACTTGAAAACTAAGATTGATACGTTTTTCACTGTCAGCTGCTAGAGGACGAGGCAAATCCGCTTGCAAGTCATAGGAATCGCAAGGAGTTTTGGTTGTTTTTCAGTTTGTGAATGTCTCATCAAGATTGTCATGGATTTCTATCTCATTAACTGCAATTTCTAGATCACCCCATGTTGGATTAACATTGTAAGTAAATGTAGCTTCATTGATTTTCACTATAGTCTTAGATGCAACATACGCAGCTTCCCATGTAGAGAAGTTATGTTTTAATGTCTCTTCATTTTCATCGAATGGAACATATAGCAACATTTTTTCTCTACAATAGTTTGCATAGTCAGAATGTTTATTGTATTTCACAAACCATATCACAAAGGATTTTTTTCTTTTTGATATGGGCGCACCATTTTTTTGTAATGCGATACGAATTCTGCTAAGTAGATATGCGTAATAGGAGATGGAAGATGGAGTTAATAATCAATAATAGAGCGACATATCACGTCTTATGAATTGTCATTCTCTTGTTCTAGTAAAAATGGTGGTTTAAGCACACATGTGCATTTCTCAAGTGGAGATGTGTTTATGAAGACACATTTTCTTGAACTATAATTGAGGGGTAGGGAAAGTGCAATGTGGACTGCTTGTTGAGCAGACATTTGTTGAAGATTAAGCAATGTATTTCCAAGAATACGTATCATTTGTATGGCATCAATATGACTTCTTTCATGTTCTTTGTGTATTCTTCTGAATGCACTCTTCATAGATTTGTCAACCTTTGTCTATATGAGGTACAATACGATGCTGCAACATATGCATTGAGGACGTACTATGCATCTGTATTTGCATTCCACATAACTGACCTGTCCTTGGAGAAACTGTTGTTCCAAATATGGGAAAGTTTTAGTTTAAGGAAAGCTGTTGGTTGTTTAAGCATACATTGTATGGCTTGGATGTACTCATCTTCTGATAGATTTAGCTCTTTCAGGAAGTCATCGAAGCTCATCAACTCATCAAACTCTCCTTGTTCTAGAAATGCGAACAAGGATTTAGATTTATTAGCAACAACATTGTCCTCTAAACTAAGTGGCTCTATGATTCTTGTTTCTCTCATTGGGGGAATGGGAAATTTGTATCTGCAATGTGAGTTTTTTTCGTTTTCTACAACTTCTTGTATGATAATGTCTATGAAATTTGGCAAGTTTTGGATCCAAATGATTTGTGTTGTATGTTATGTATTTTTCCACAAATTGCTCGATCTGTGAATTGTTGCCATCTCCATAGAATGGTTATCCCTCTATCCAGAACAGTGTGTGGTCATGTTCATTCCCCCTATTCTAGCATTCATTCAAAAAAAAGTAGTCCGATATTTTTCCGAAAAAAATTTCATCATGGCATATCAATTGTCTCAAAGCGTTTATTCTATGTCTATAGTAGCGAGTACATGTCACTGGGTCTTTTTTTATGAGGTATTCAATGTCATTATTTTCTAGTGTATCGGTTTGTTTTTTACGTTTCTTGTTCCTATGCAAGTCAGATACGACAACCGCCAATGGATCCCAACAATGCTCTGCACTTGTAAATGTGATGAAAAATGTTGGCGAGCTCAATTGTTGGATCAATGCAAAAATAGTTTTCTTGTTTTGTTGCAAATAGTCAGGAGAGATGCGAATGTTTTTGAAATCTATGTATCCAATATTAGATTTCATAATTTTTTCTAGGTTTACTTTGTACTTGACATCCTTGGCCAACAAATTTCTTCCTTGTAACTAGCCTTTTCTTATTCAAACCCACATGCAAGACAAACCTTTCTCTATTATTATGCACATTGTTTTGAAAAACAAATTTGTTATGTGACAGAATAAGTCACGGCTTGAATGTAGCAGCTCCCATCGAACTATTTTACGATAACTGAATCATTCTGTAATATCATCGACATGTGGATCTCCATAGAAGAGTGTTGGGAAGTTCATTTCCTCAGTGAATATGTCCTTGAATATTCCAAGTGGATGTTGCCCCTCAACAGGTGCAGTTTCAACAATCTTGTTTTGCAAGTCATGAATGCACTGTGAATCAATGAATCCATGCACCAATGTCTCATCAGATGTTTTATTCTCTGATTCATCACTTGTATCAAACTCACTAGCATTTTCGAGAGTCTTTGTAGAGTTGTCATCCTCTTCTCCAAGAACATTGTTCCAGTTCTCATTTATACAAATGTTTTGTTCTTTGTATAGGGCCCTGGAACATAATTCCTTTAATGCTTTCATATTATCATGCACAAAGACTTTACCTGTCTGAAACACATTTTTGTATTGCAAGCATCTTTTGAGATTCAGAACAATTGTTAGTGTATCGCTAATGAAATGTGGCAAGGATTTTTTCACAACATCTAGCTGAACATGCACATTAATAATTGATCATATTAATCCCATTTGGGGTCGTTTATATCCCTAGGGCCTGATTTGTGAAAATACAATTCACAGAGACACAAGTCTCTCTTCAAGTTCCATAAGTGCACTTACATATGGTAGTGGCGTATTACACCTTTTTTGGTCAGGGGTTGCAAATTGTGGCAATTTTCCATTTTAAAGCGATCGTTTGCATGGAAGAAAATGTTTTCCACTGGGAAATGTTTTATCATGTGTTGTCAAGCAGAGGTATTCTACTTCCAAATCAGGCGTGAAAGACTTACTGTTTTTTGCGAAATTCAATTGATCGCAAATTGCACATGCAATGGAAGGAGTGTCTTTGATTTGTTTCATGTAGGTCTGTCTTGCATCTTTCTTTCGCAGGGAAGTATGGGTAGAAAGTGTTTGTTGGTTTTCATTGGTAGAAGTCCATGGTGTTGCTTCTAGCCCACAAAATGTGATTTTTTCCTCTTGGACAGTTGCATGACCATTGTGGGATATGCGAATGTACCTATATTTGTTGTGTTGTGCACGAACAAATTTTTTTAGATTGTGATATGTCAGTTTCTCTCTAAAAGGAAGCGTAGCAATGTATTTTTTTCTCTCATGCATGACCTTTTCCAGGTTGTGGTAACTTAGTGTACATTTATTGTTCAAGGGCAAGATGACCTGATGGCAGATAGGATGAATTTCGCTTTGACTAAATAGCATGTGACACTTATGCACATTCGATGTGGTTTGGCTGGAATTGACACTGGACACTGGAACGCCAGTATTTTCGATACCACGAATGTTTTTTTCTCTCTTACATATGAAGTTTTTTAGGTTTTGATAACTTAGTCTATTTTTTTTTTTTTTTAAGACCTGTATGGCCTCATCACAACTGGGACGAATTTCACGAATGATTTTTTTCAAGTTGTGATAAGTTAGTCTACGTTTTTTTTTTAAGCCCTGTATGTCCTTATCGCAACTAGGAGGAGTTTCATTCTCATTAAACAACATGCCACGCATATGAAGATTCAATGCAGTTTGGGTTGCATGGACATTGAACCCTAAACCAATGATATGTCCAATAAAAGGTTGATAATGGATATGTGTCATATCTTTTTTCAACGAGAGGATGTCAATTGTTCGATCGTAATTTGAATCAATAGACGAGGAATGGAAAATGCCATCTGGCAAGGTCGACCAGTCCTGGATATTTACTCTGAATATGATAGATAGCCATTGCAAACAGAATTTGCGACCCTCCACATTTCCTTTTTCATATGGCAGTGCCATGTTTACAAGGTATTCTTGCCAACTTGCAATTGCCGACACATTTTCTAGGAGATATGGAAAAAGGTGTTGATGCAAGTAGCTAAATTTCTGTTGGATGCCGCCTATAATTGCATTGCAAAAGGACTGTATAGTGTAAAGCTGCACTGACTGCACATCGAACTCTGTTTCTACCAAACATCAAATTGCATTGAACAAGCTATCTCCATAGCTAGATACAACAATTATCAGTAGCTACAAAGCATGGCAGTCTATGAAATGCATAATCCATTTCCACTACAATTCAAGGTCTTTGCAAATGAGGGACAAGTAAATATGAGGTCCCCCAAGATTTCATATGGACAATTTTCTATACAACAATGGTTCATAATGACCACTGACAACATTGGCATCATGGACCAAGATGCAATATGGATTGTTAGATGCATTTTTTTTAATAATAGATATCTTGTTTTTCTTGTCAATGACCATATTCCAATTGATATATTGAGCCAATTATACAACCACCATATACAAAATGTATCTCCCTAAATTCCCCTCTCATGTGCAGGCATAATTGGAGATGCAGACAACCGCATCTTTGGAAATTCATAGCGAAATAATGTATTCCATGCAATTGTTGAATAAAATCAGATCCCAATTCATATTCATATGAATCCAATGCCTCAACGTCACCATTTTTTAAACAACCCAAGAGATAATCTATCAATCCATTGCACAGGTCGGTCGAGGAATAACGAAAATGCGGTAGAACCTGAAATGCATCGAAAAGGAAATCCCCTACACTATACGAGAATGCATCCAATCTAAAAATCCCATTGTTATGCAACACCTCGTCAATGTTGTCATGTCTAATGGAGTGTGTATCTATTTGATATGACTCAACATCTATTACTTGTTTCATATTTTGAATTGTGATTTTGAAGCTGTTTCTTAGCTACTTTTAGTTTGTATGAAAATGGAGAGAAGGGGAAAAAAAGAATAAAACAAAAAAAAAAAAATATATATATATATATATATATATATATATAAAACTACAAGCGTGGAACTATGTACGAATCCCAGTGAGTATCCTTCAACCTTCTTCTTATGAAATTCAACCCCCCCTAGTCACCACAATAGATGACAAGAAAACAAACCTACACTAAAAAGTGAACCAAACAGAAGAAACAACACAAATAAATAAGACTATAAATTTGGTGAGCACAAAGACTGATTTGAACCTATTCATGGTGTGCATAAAAAACGCTTCTTAGAGGCAGAAAAAGTTCTGAAAAATATAAAGGATAGGACAAAGCCAACATGTGGAGGTAGTTTTTTGACCCGGAGAATAAAAGTATTTCCTGCCTCTACACCCCGATGGATGGTTCTCCCTTGTGACAACTCTGAATTTGTTTTTTAAACCCCTTTGCATTGTAATTTTCAAAATAGCTATGGCACAATATGCAAGACATGGAAATTGGCATATGAAGACACATGGTTTCTAGGAACAAAAAATAAGAGCACAGAGAGAGATGTTATGCAACAGAATTTTGAGGCAGGGACTCCTACCATTGAAAAATCTTGTCTGGAAGGTGCAAAACACCAAGTAGAAAAAAAGGAATAGAAACAAAATGATGGAACAAAAACTTACTCGTCAATGAGGGATGCCAAGAGCTCAGGCACAAAACATGCAAACCACAACAACAAGTCCAACAACTTCCAACGTTGAAGAACAACAAACCAGTGAACAAACAACTGCAACTGCAAGACCTCAACTTTGCAAATTTGAATCAAAGAAGAACAAGAATCATGAAACAAACCAATGAACAAGCATCAACCATTGAACGAGTTATGCAGGTGGGGAACAATTTTGCACAATTTCACTACAAACAACACCATCAAAAAATATGGAACGAAATTGTATAACAAACATTTCAGGCTGCAAGACTTGTTAGGCAAACACCTAAGACTATCAGAACCATCAAAGGGCGTCGTCCCGTGCAAACATTTAAGAAATCCTGCAGCATGGTAGGCCTGTTTATGTACACAACAATGACAAAGACTCTCGAAGCACACAAGAATAAATAAAAAAATCACACATAGTAATATGTTAGAGAATGTATTCGAAGGAAAAACTTTGGATATGCTACCATATCAAACATTGGGATAAATTTAGCAAGTAGAAAATGCTAAGACAAACATTCAAACTAATGCTAGCATTAATCCACCTTCAAGCAATACATAGGAAAAATATATGATTCAAAAAGACTGTATACTATCAAAAAGTTTGGATATGTTAACATATAAAACATTGGGAATAGTGAATCAGGCAATAAGACCTCCAATCTGTTATCCAATAAGATCATTACATATATGGTACTTTTAATTATATAAAAATCAATGTTTTTAGTTCCCTAGCTCCCACAATAAATATTATGCAAATATTTGTGGTCAAAGGACAAACTAATATGAAGTCAACGAAATATGGATCACTATAGTCCCTCTATACCTACTACTATAGGGACTAATAATGGATTACATTCAAGTGATAAATACTTCTTTAACCACTTACAACACTTACCTTCCTAAAATAATTTAAACAAAAGAAAGAAAAAAAACAAGTAAAACTCTAGAAGGCATGGGAGTAAAACAAATACTTATCTAGTGATTCATGTGTTCCATACCATGTGACTTCCCTATAACATGGAAATAAATTTATAAATGCATTATTTTGTTCTTCATAACTGGTATATAACATTTTACGTAAATAATTAAATTAAATTTATCATTGTACTCAATTGAGTTCACGGCCTAAATTAGCCTCATGGTATATAACATTTTACATAAATAATTAAAATAAATTTATAATTGTACTCAATTGAGTTCACAGCATGAATTAGCCTTACAAAATTAATTGAGAGTACAATAGAGCTTGGGATTCAAGCCTATAGTTGAGTTTAGCTTTTGACAACTTCATTGTCTACAATGTGTAGAGATAAATAAATGGGCCGCGTTCTTAATATTATTATGTTGTTGTTTATCATTTTGAACTATGTGTTCTCGTACAATAGAGCTTGGGATTCAAACCTATAGTTGAGTTTAGCTTTTGACAACTTCATTGTTTGCAATGTGTAGCTACATCATATGATATGATATTTTCTTATGAAAAATCATTATATTTAAGTGTTTTTATTTCTTTTGAAGAAATAATTGATAAGAAGCTGTGATTTTTTTTCTTTAATTATTTCTTCCAAACAAAGTTGTTAACAGTAACAGGAACATGTAGTAGATGACAATATAATTAACAGTAAAGTAATATGAACATGTAGTACATGACAATATAGATAGTCTTCTACCTATAATTGATAATTCAGATCATAATCAACTATAACAAGGTTTGTGATGTGCATGCAATACCTACACAAGTATAAAAGTATGATAGCTAGATACATTTTTGAAAATCGAATGATTCATAGATTAATATAATGTTTTATAAACATATCAACTCGTATATATATATATATATATATATATATATATATATATATATATATATATATATATATATATATATATATATATATATATATATATNTCGTATATATATATATATATATATATATATATATATATATATATCATATTATTTTGGTTGTCCAATTGGTGAACTCTTTCTCTACATCCCAAACCATTTGCTCCTTCTTATTCCAAATAACAATAGCATAGTAGGGATAATGAAATTGAAGAATTTTATTTTATAAAAGTACATTTCAATTGGGTAATTGTGAAACATTGAATTTGGATCCTCACTCTTAAGCTCAACTTTAGCAACATGGAATGC
>JASDQU010242380.1:27655-37721 GCA_032191745.1 Picea mariana | reverse complement strand
GCTGGTCCTAAATCAAAGCAAAAGTCAATCCGTTCTTAATATTATTATGTTATTGTTTCTCATTCTGAAGTGTCTGTTCTCCTACAATAAATAAATAAATGGGCACAAGAGCTTGGCATTAAAACCTCTGAAAATCCTATTTTAGTTGAGTTTACTTTTTTATCACTTCACTATCTGCAATGTGTAGCTATATCATATGATATTTTGAAAAATCATTATATTTAAGTGTTTTTATTTATTTTGAAGAAATAATTGATAAGAAGCTGTGACTTTTTTTCTTTAATTATTTCTTTCAAACAAAGGTGTTTCTTCCCAACAATGTTCTTAAAAGTAAAATAATAATAACATGTAGTAAATGACAATACAAATGACAATACAAATAGGCTTTTACTTATAATTTTTGTTTGTTTCTTCCCAACAAAGTTGTTAACAATAAAATAATAGGAGCATGTAGTAAATGACAATATAAATAGTAAACGACAATTTTTACTTATAATTGTGATCATAATCAACTATAACAAGGTTTTTGATGTGCATACAGTACCAAGTATAAAAGTATGATTGTTAAAGACATTTTTGAAAATAGAATGCTTCATATATTAATATAATGTTTTATAAACATATCAACTTATATATATATATATTTATTGGTTTACATTTATATCATATTATTTTGGTTATCCAATTGTTGAACTCTTGCTATGCATCTCAAATCATTTTCTCCTTCTTACTCAAAATAGAAATAGCATAGTAGGGACAATGCAATTGAAGAATTTCATTTTATAAAAGTACACTTCAATTGGGTAATTGTGCAACATTGAATTTGGATCCTCACTTTTAAGCTCATCTTTAGGAACATGGAATGCCTTTTTGAAATATAGTAATTATGCATCTATGTCCCTACATTATCATCTAATGTATAATTTAATACAAATTAAATGAAAATCATTAATGTATTTATAAAATATTAAATACCTATGATTGTGATCATGATCAACTATAATAAGGTTTGTGATGTGCATGCAATACCTACACAAGTATAAAAGTATGAGCTCTCCTTTGAGCTCCTAATACTTTCAGACAATATCATTTTCCTTCCCTTTCCCACCTAGCAATTTGAGATTTCTCTTTTGCCCACCCTAAAGTCTATGAGATCAACTAATCCCATCTCATTGCCCACCTGGAAATTAAAATTTCATCACTTCCCTCCTAGAAGCTTATGATATCCCCCATTGATCTTAGCTCATTGCCCACCTCAAAATATAAGAGATCTATTCCCTCATGGAAGTTCATGAGATCTCTAGCTGATCTCATCTCCTCATCATTGAGGTCTCTTCCAACTTCTGGTTCACATATGTAAACCAAATTCTCCTCTGTGCCACCGAGGTTTTCAACATGTCTCGGCCACCTCCTTACTACATGTTGTTTCCTTCTAGCCAACAAGTTCTTAACAAGCCACCTTTATTTTCTCTTCAAAGGCCATTCATACCTCAAATGCACCTTTGCTTCTTGATGTATCTTCATCTCTAACCTGTCGAGCTCTGTTCTGATTTCCTCGAGCTCTTTGTCCATCTCTTCTTTTCTTTTCTACCAGCAGTCCTTTCCTTGACCACGCCTATGGCCTTCAATAGCAATTTTTCTCCTATGTCTTCAACCCACCTGGTTGTCAAATGTTTATTGCACACTTGCAAACAAATATTCACAGAGCATTTAACTTTTTTTTCACTTTCTCTTTCTTTTCTTATGTTCTGCAAACAAATTTCATCTCCGATACCACCTTATGCAAACCCCCCTACTCTCCCTCGGGGATGCGCAACCTCCCGATCAAGGATCGTTCAAAAAACTGAGTCAGATCAACTCTTTGGGCTCCTGATGGAACCACAATTGACTTTACACATGCCCTCTTTCCTCCTAAGGAAAAGGTCATATGGTACTTGCGGTCCCTCTCCTTAGCACTGTTCAAATCTCAACACCAATGGGCACTAGCTTCTTTCTGCTAGTCCCTCTCTCCATGCGACCTCGAGCTATGACCCAGGGCTTAATCTCCTGGGTGCTCTAGACTTTGAGCTTCAACCGTTTCAGCTATAGTCGTCACCAAATTCTCCGAACCCCGAACTGCGAATATAACTGACACGAGGATCAATGGTCCCCAACACTTCCTTAAATCAACAGACCACCGCAATTTCAGGCTCTGATGCTGTGGGTAATTCTAAACCACTTCTTCGCAGAATCTCCCAAGTGTTAAGTATCCAGACTAGTAGATATTCTTCCAAGTGCCCCCCTTCACAGATGACCCTTATGATCTCGCAACTTCGGGCTTTGCAAGTCCTTGCACCTCCTCTCTCCAATTCCTCTAAAGTGCTTATTCTCTGGAGCGCAGGATCTGGTGACATCTGTCCTTCTGGCTTGGACGACCCAGATCTACTTTGGATTCTAGCTCTTTGGTAGTTCTCCCAACTTCTCTCTCTTCTTTCTCTGAATTACTATACCTTCGGACCTCTGGATCAATTGCCACGTGTCTTCCTACGCCAAAATCTAGGATAAACTCTGCTCTTCAAGAGTTTTTTTTGGCTCCTTGCTTCTTTGCTACCCTTCGGAGTGTACAACCTCCAAAGTGAGGGATCCTTCGCCATGTGTCCCTCTAAACGATAAATGGTCCCAATCTTCTTCAGGACTTCAGGACATCAACGATTCCACTCTCCTTGTGCACACAAAGAAACTTAAAGCTCATGTGCCTTACCTATGGATCCAAGGACTATTGGTCCTTCACGCCCAAATCCGATGAATGGGAGTTGTTCCTCCTTGGCACAATCATCCTATCTAGATGTGGATCTAGCAGTCCAGATCTCTCCTTGTAGCTCAATTCAACGACTGTTGTTTCTCCTCCTCCTAAGCTTGCACTTTCTCCTGAAATTGGGAAGATTTCTAAGGGTTCAAAGGTTTTGGCCTCTGAACCTTTTTCTACAAGATTGAATGCTTGGGTGTCTACGATGCTTTTCCTCCTAAACTTTGGACTTGGAATAAGTCTAACTTTGCGCAATCCTTGCGATCGACTCACAATCCACTACTTGAATCGTTCTCTACCTTATGTGCTCTTTGTAGAGACTTGGTGCGCAATGGTAGTATTCCTCCTGATCTTTTTCTTAATCAAACATCTAAGGGACTTGTCCCTTCTGTGCCATTTAATGGGTTATTTTTCCCCCCTTGGAAACTTCTGCTCAAGCACTCCTTGCTGAGCTTTCTAGAGTATTCAGTAACTTTGTGAGTGTCATCCCCTCCAACACTCCTCTCCTTAGAACTCAAAATAAATTTCTTCTTGTGCACACTTGCACTTGCTCAATGCTCGCCTGGTAGAGCTCTACAGAGTTTTCAACAACTCTGTGCTACGCTTACTCCTGCATAGACTTTCCTCCAAGGTGTTTAGTAACCCTGAGGCTCCTCCTGAGTCTGATACTATCCTGGTGTGCCCTCCTGGCACACTCTCCTCTGAACTCAAAGCAGAGTTCAGATAAACACTCCTAGTGTTGGCTCACTGAGTTCTCATTAATTTGTCATGCACTCCTTGCACGAGCCTAAGGAACCTAGAACATTTCAACAACTCACATACAAATAGATATTTGTACCTTTAGCCTATAGATGGAACCTATAACATGCATCTACAAAATAAACTTACAAACAAACAGAATCATATGCAAGAAAAATTGTTATCTTTTATATTAATATGAATGTTTGTTTACAATATGGGTAAGCTCAGACTGCAACTGAGTCTCAGATCTCTCCTCCTTGTATTATAATGATTTCTCTTATCAAATTTCAGCAACCTCTACTGGGCATACATTACAATGCTTTATACATGAGTGGATCGATGAGCTTTCCCTCAAAGCCACCTTAGTGACATCCTATCACAATTAAAATCCCTATATACTGAGGCAGATTACATTGAATGAACATTTACATCTTCAGATCTGAGGAAAATCTCAAGATTTGTTTTAGCTCATCCTAATAAAGGCGACTTCATCTACTTCCTATACAAAGGCATCAACTAGGCTCTTCCATCCTTTCAACATTTAATTGCATTTAATTTTACATTTGAAATTTAAAAATGAGGGCAAAACGAGACGGTTGGCACCTCTCCCCTCCTTGAATGTGCTTGGATGTGCTGGAATGTTGGCACGCTGCTAAGGTGGAGCGATGCTGCTACATCACATGATCAACAATTTAGGGTAGAAATTCCCATTGTTGTTATACACCAAGAGAAATTCTTAGTACTAACAAACTTTTTCAAAGAGTCTCAATCATTATTTAAAGTGTCAACCTTCACTAGAAACACCTTATTTTATTCAACCATGTCTCTCACAAAGTGATAATGAATATCAATATGCTCCATATTAGAATGATAAGTAGGGTTATTTTCCAAAAATATTGTACTATGAATGTCACGTTGTAAACTTACAGCTTGTTGCAAAAATCCAGTACCTGAACACAATCTTTTTAACCATATTTCTTACTCAATTGCATAAGTAGCTTCCATGTATTCATCTTTTGTAGTTGATATTGTAACTATAGAATATTCCTCACTCATCCAATTGATTTCTCTGCCAAATAGGTTAAATAAGTAACCACATGTAAATCTTGTACAATATAGATATCCATTCGATTAACTAGGTAACCTATAGTATCCACTACCTCTTCCTAGAATTCCTATCCTAATCTGGAACCATTGAGAATGCTCTTTGATTTTTCCATCATTGTCCTATTCATCCTTTTTGTAACCCCATTCTCTTGAGGTGTGTATGGAGTAGTGTTTTTCCTTGTTATTCCACACTATTTACAGAATTATTCAAATTCATTCCCACAAAACTCTCCACCATCATTTGTTCTCAACACCTTTATTTTCTTCTTTTATTGATTCTCCACAAGAGCCTTAAACTCTTTAAATATACAAAAGACCTAAAATCTATTTTAGAGGAAATAAATCCATGTGTTCCTAGAGAAATCATTGATGAATGAAACATAGTACACATATTTACCTAATGATGGAATAGGCACATGTCCAAATACATCATTGTGTTCTAACTCTAATATTATCTTTTCTCTTAGGGCACTGGATGATAATATTACATGAAAATGTTTACCATTTATGAAATGTTCATAGAAATCAAAATCCAACGTGCAACAAGACATACCTTCAACCATATATTTACCATGCAATGCTTGAAGGTCCTTCTCTGTAGTATTTCCTAGTATTTCATGTCGTGGAATTGTATTTTCTCCAAACACAATAGGGGTTATGTCTTCTTCATTTACACCCTCAAGAATAATAGAACTATTACACCCATAAGTGATAGTTGTCCCCAATATCTTGCACAAAGTTCCATTTCGAACTCCCCTCATCGACACCATTGCTCCTCAAACCATTTTTTAGGTTTCCCTTTAAACCACAAAATAAACACTTGGATCATTCATATTACTTGCGGATGTCAAGTTTGTATCTATATCTAGAATGTGGAAAACCACAGGGAATGTTCTAATTCTTTCATCCTTGAGTGGGAACTTGAATTTTTCATGTCTTTTGATTCTAGCTATCAAGTCATCTTCTAGGAAAATGTCACCTCCACTATACTTATCATATTCAAAAAACCAATCCCTATGGAGAGTGATATGAAAAAAATCACGTGAGTTGATCAACCATACATCATGATATGCATGCATTCATGAAGAAACCAAGTACACATCTTGTCCTTCCTCTTAGGAGATCTTCCATTTTTTTGAAGGAACAACATCAAATCACTTCCCTTTATCAACACTTTTAGATCTACAATCCTTCTTGTAATGCCCGAATTTACCACATTTATATCATGTTTTTAATGATTTTCCTAAATATTTAGATCTACCTCTAGATTTAGATCTCCCACTTAAGGATTTATTTCAATTTTTTTTCTAGTGAATGCTCTCTTATAGATAAGGCATCCATGCTATGACTATCCATGGTTTTTTTCCTCATTTATTTTAATATCGAGGATGAAACCACATCATCAAACTTTAATGTGATTTCATTACTCCCAATAGACACAACTAGACTATCCCATGAATCCAAAAAACAACATAGTAAACCAATGCATTTATATTCATCATAAATTGTAATATCGACACGGAAAAATTTACTTAACATGGTATTAAAGGCATTTAGATTCTCTATCATAGATTATCCATCATTCATCCTTAGGAGGTACAACTTCTTCTGAAGGTAATGTTTTTTTACCAGGGACTTATACTAGTAAAAAATCCCTAACTTATCTCATAATTCCTTGGTTGTAGCTTCTCTAGAGACATTAAGTAACATTGAATCTAAAAGACACAACCAAATTGGGATATTTTCCTTCCTTTCCAACTTCTTCAAGTCTTCAATCGACATATTCATAGGTGTAGTATTAGGATGCATAATGACCCACTAGTTTTTGTCTACCAAAAAATCCTCCATATTGAGCTTCCATAGCTCAAAGATTTTCCCATTAAATTTCTTGATCTCAATTTTAGAACTACTTGTCATTCTCTTCCAACACCAGAATTTCCACTAAAGAGCTCCCATTTAAACAAGGTTTACCACATACCCAAGGTAAACTTTTTCTATCAAAACGAACTAAACCCTTGGCCACAAAGGCATCCCCCTGAAGCCAGTAATTTTTCTATGATACCAAATGAAAGGTTTAAACCTTTATAGTAAAGTAATACACACACACATGATTTATAAAATATCAAAGTAAACAATAACATCCACACATAATACTTAGAGATTTACCTTGGAAACCCTTAACTGAGAAAACCAACAAGTGTTAAGAGCCACACCTATAACTCTCATTGTATTAACTTCACCATTTACAATGAAATATATGATCTCGTGGAATCCAAAACCCTAATCTATTTACCTGGATTACATTATTAACCGAAATTAGATTACATTGGACTGGCAAAAAAAACACCAAAAGCAACCCCCCCAAAAATTTGGGGGCTCTACCATCGAACCCTCGGGTAAGGGAGCTTAGCCAACATGCTCAGGTGCAACACAATGCATGAGGCTAACCATGTAAAACATATAACACATTCCCAACAAAATTTGCACTCAGTGGTTGAATTATGAAATTGTAATGCCAAAAACATGCACATAAAATACTCACCCCAACCCTCAATAAACATGCTTTCTCGAAGTGGTAACACACATTTTTTTCCTAAACTAGATGTTGTGTCATGGAATGCAACCATTGTTGATTATTACCCTTAGAACAAGGTAAACCTATCCACCATTATGCAATAAAAAATACATCTAATTTGTTGTTTAGGAACATTATTTGAGACTTGCCAACCATTAGAAACAAATTCACCAATTAATTACTATAGTTATTAATCAAAACAAATAACACATTCAAAATTCAATAGAAAATTCACTATGTTTTATATTACATGACATAAATTTGTGGACAATACATCTATAAACATATATACCAAATACATTGCAGGAAATATCTTCTTGCTTGCAATAAACGGACAACCATCAATGTAACAATGATAATTATATATACTTAATGTATATAACGATGTAACCTATAACTAATATATATAAAGACGCGACCTATAACTTGACTCAAGTCTTTTGAAACAAGAATATGATAATAATGGATTACATAAAAGTGATAAATACTTCCTTAACCACTTACAACACTTACCTTCATAAAGTCACTTGAAACAAGACTATGATAATAATGAATTACATTCAAGTGACAAATACTTCTGTAACCACTTACAACACTTACCTCATAAAGTAATTTAAACAAAAGAAAGAAAAAAACAAGTAAAACTCTAGAAGACATTGGAGTAAAAGCAAATACTTATGTAGTCATTCATGTCTTCCACACCACGTGACTTCCCTATAACATAGAAAGTAAAACTGTAGAAGGCATGGGAGTGAAAGCAAATACTTATCTAGTCATTCATGTCTTCCATACCACATGACTTCCCTATAACATGGAAATAAATTTATAAATGTATTATTTTGTTCTTCATAATTGGTATATAACATTTTATATCAATAATTAAATTGGAAATAAATTTAAAAATACATTATTTTGTTTTTCATAACTAGTATATAACATTTTATATAAATTATAAAATTAAAATAATTTATTAAATTAAATTTATCATTTTACTCAATTGAGTTAACACCTGAATTAACCTCACAGAATTAATTGAGAGTAATATGAATACAACACAATTCTTATTAATATTGTAATCATCAATCATTGAACTGCTACTGTTATAAAGAAACCTCACAAATATGTGACCCAAGTATGCACTTAGAATAACCAAAATTTGCACTTTGAAAACACTAAAACCTATTTTCCAAGAAAGGACAATTTCTTTTTTTATTTGGAATTAAGCAGGGAAAGGTTGATTCAATTTCTAAAATAATATCATTAACATAATTAAAAGGATTATAATTAATTCCATTCAGACCGAACGTCAGTAAAATAAATTCGTCTTAGCATCTTTTCTTAAAAACTATCTTCTCATATTATCACATTGACAACATCTATTTCCACATTTTCCACAGATATCAGGTGCAGTGTACAACTTGGCTAAAGGCACAACTTAGGTATTGGGTAAAGGAATGCTGTGTGTCATTTGAGTAAATTTAAATTCGAAAAAAATTGTTCAAAACAAATCAATAACTTTACCTGTTATCGAATAGACTTCAACGATCTTTGCGTTGCGTTCGGAAAAGGGCTAAAAAATCGCATAAAGTTCTCCGATTTGTTGCAAATGAATCAGTGGAATAACAAACAGAAAGCAATATTGCCATTTGCGTGGATCTCCCAACTCTCCTATAAATAGTCAGCCTTGTAACAGGATTAACACCCGCAGACGTTGTTAATATAATTGTGTTTGAAGCACGGCGTTGAAAAATGGGCCGAAGACAGGTGAAGATGGGGAGGCTGCTCACAGTTTTGTGCCTGCTTCTACTCTCCTTCCTGTTCAATGTAGTGGCAGCTCAAGATGGCATTAAACATTATCCTCCTTGTACTTACGTAAAGACTTGTGCTAAGTGTCCGAAGGATGGCTACTGCGGTCCATTAAAGGGCCACTATCGCTGCTGTATCCCGCGTTCTTGATATTATTATGTTGTTGTTTATCATTGTGAACTGTGTGTTCTCTTGCCACTAATAAATAAATGGGCACACGAGCTTGGGATTCAAACCTCTGAAAATCCTATTTTAGTTGAGTTTACCTTTTGATCACTTCACTGTCTGCAATGTGTAGCTACATCATATGATATGATAATACTATTTTTTTTGGTTGTGTTTACCTTTTCTTCACTTCACTCTCTAGAATGTGTAGCTATACATCATATGATATGATATTTTCTTCTGAAAAATCATTATATTTAAGTGATTTTATTTATTTAAAAGAAATAATTGATGTGACTTTTTTTTCTTTAATTATTTCTTGGAAACAAAGTTGTTAACAGTAAAGTAACAGGAACATGTAACAAAGTTGTTAACAGTAAAGTAACAGGAACATATAGTGCATGGCAATATAAATAGGTTTTTACCAATAATGATCATAATGAACTATAACAAAGTTTGTGATGTGCATGTAGTACCCACATAACTATAAAAATATGATAATTAGATACACTTTAGAAAATCTAATGTTTCATATATTAATATAATATTTTATAAACATATCAACTTAGATATATATTTATTGGTTCATATCCATATGATATTATTTTTGTTGTTCAATTGGTGAATTTTTTCTCTACATCCCAAAATGATTGTTTCATTGGTGAACCCTTTCTCTACATCCCAAATCCTTTTCTCCTCCTTACTCAAAATACTAATAACATAGTAGAGATAATGCAATTGAAAAATTTTATTTTATAAAAGTACATTTTAATTGGGTAATTGTGCAACATTGAATTTGGATCCTCACTCTTAAGCTCAGCTTTAACAACATGGAATACCTTTTAAGATATAGTAATTATGCTTCTATGTCGCTACATTATCATCTA
>JASDQU010242379.1:117632-137375 GCA_032191745.1 Picea mariana | reverse complement strand
ATAATCTCTATGAGTTCTATCTCCACAATTTCGTGATTCCTCACTGTTTCAAATGGTCCCCTAATCCCTATGTGGGGGATAACCAAATGAGGGCATTTTTCTACTAGGTAAAAATTGAGCAGAAAATGGTTGTCGAGGAATAGAGATACAAGAATAAATAGTTGAATAACACCCTTTAGGTAATGTCTAAGACCACTAATCTTAAAGAAATACTCAAAAACCATGAAAGGTTGAATTCTAACATAGATTTAGTGAACATGATTGAGGAAAAGTTGAAGGGGGGAATTACACATTGTGAAGTCATGGTGAAGAACTCAAAAGATAAATCCGTGAAGCTTTTCCAAAACAAGTGGGAGGAGATTCCACTTACCTTTAGAAATATGGAGCCTCACTTTCCATCTAATTTAAAAGTTTCTTTCTTCAAGGTCATCCTACACATTGATACCCTCAATATAATGAATCATAATTGGATAGGATTACATTCAAATATCCATTACTCCTCCATCAATCCATTCCATTGTGGTATTATATGATGGAGATGGATGAAGAAGAAGAGAAAAATACATGGGGTGACATAGATCTAAGGGTACGATATCATGGAAGGGATGGAGTTACCCAAATTGTAGCTTATGACATCAGGTAGATAGCACATAGGGATCAATAATCAGAGTAGGAGGATTGAGCAAGGAAATGATCTAATTTTGAGGGACTATTTTCTTGCACATGGGCATGCAAAACCTCTAGCTAGGGGGTAATGATGGGCCTCTATATTGTATTTTATTTATCCCATTCTATATAAACATTTAATATTTTTTCCCTAGAACTAGACCTTCATATGAAACATTTGTGTATTTTAATTTTCAATTGAGGTTATTGTGACATTTGTGTGTCATTCTATGCTTAATTTACTTAATTACTAAGTATGAATGCGATGAGCATTGGTATTGAATAATTTTGATGATTTATTCATATATTTCATGTGAGGATTAATGTGATCTAAAATATATAAGTGTAGGAAATCAATTCGACAATACAAGATTTATCTTCTTCATTTATGACTCAATATATACCTAGTGTCTACTAAGAATTTCAAGGGATATTGTCCCTCTTGGAACACACTAGTTGAAGTTGAAAACAAATGGGTTGAGACACTACTAAACAATACAACCACATTACCATCACAGAAAACCCCAATTGATTATATGGTTTACAAAGAGTCACCTCTATTATTTATTTTTGTTTTCCTTTACTATTTGGCTCTAAATTGGGTGCCATTAGTGTCGGATTTAGCACCGTCTAGTGGACAAAAACTAGTCAACTTGGGGTGCTAAATCCAACACTAATGGCGCCTAATTTAGAACCAAATATTAAAGGAAAATGAAAATAATAGAGCCCACGCATATACAAAATTCATTATTAAGATAACACAAAATTTGTATAACGCGAAATTAAAAAAATAATAGAGCCCACACACCCAAAACAAAAAATGAAAATAATAGAGCCTGCACACACAAAAGAAAGCTTTTGTGCATTCATGATACTACATTCATGATTTTAGATCCATCACACGCCCAAAAGAAAGGGTTTGTGCATTCTCGAATCTCATACCCAAAAGAACCACCCAGAGAAAAGGTATGGGCAAGCATGGGAAGATCCTCACCCATAGAGAAAGTGGCAGTTGATCGATGCAAGGGAACAGTAAGAAAGTCCATTGATGATCTATATCCACCCATAGATGATGAACAATAAGGAACAATAAGAAAGCACCACCCATAAATGATCTATATTCAATTGATCCCGTTGACCCATAACCAATTGAGCGATCTATAATCCCACTAGATGTTGACCCGTAACCAATTGAGTGATCTATAATCCCACTGGATGTTTCAATACATATAGAGAAAAGAGAGGGATTTTCCACAGTCTTGAGGAAAACAATTCTCCCTATGACGTCAAAAAATGTCATGCAGCAGAGGGAAACGAGCAAAGGGATCTAATTCTTTCCATAATGAGGTATTTCATACTCAATTTATAGATTTTTGCATGTTTCCATTGCTTGTTTGAATTATTTTTTTTTTGTTTTTTATTTCAAAATTATAAAAGAAGAAATTTCCTCTGTACATATAGGGTTTATTGTTTTTTTTTTTAATTTAAAATAAGAAATTGATCATACATGTATAAGGACATGACCCAGATAAACTGAAAGAGGCAATGGATTCTATATTGGGGGTAGAAGCAATGAAGAAACTAGAAGGTATGGACTTGTCCATGCTTGAAAAATATGTGGAAGAACAATCTACTAAAGGAACTAAAACAATCCAACCAAACCAACCCTCTCAAATGGAATCGATTGGTTCCCCATCAATTTCTGGATCGTGCAAAAGATCAAGGATAAATTCAATCTCAATAACCTCTAAGAATGTGGAACGAGGATTAGAGACGTCCAATGTACCAGCCACTCCTAGGTCACATATTCCTTCCACCACCAATACGTGTTATGCATCTTGCACTGGTACGTACAAAACAAAGGTAGAATATGATGTTGTTTCCAAGAATATCAGAATGACAGATAATGGGAAAGTGTTCATGCATAGCTTGAAGGAATCACGCCTTCAATGCTTCAAACAGAATCTACATCTTCCATTGTTTAAGATACCCTTGCACCTTCAAAAAGAAGTCATCAATGACATGGAGGTTGAATTTAGGAGAGATTGGTGAGTAAAGAAGATAAAAAAAGAAATGACTCAAAATTGCAAGAGATTTCATTGCAACCAGATGAAAAATATAAAAGCAATTCCTCTCGAGATAAGGAACAAAAGAAGGCCAATTGATGTAAATGTGAAAGTATGGAAAGATCTCGTGAAAGCATATGATAGAGTGGATGCACAGAGGAAGTTCAGAGAGAAGAGCATATAGATATTTGAATTTTTGACACCAGATTATTTCAAATTCATTAGACGATTTTTATGTTTTACTCGTGCATAATCTAAATTGAATTAGTGTATGTTTTAGGACAAGGCCTCAAAGGCCAAGCTTGCCAAATTTTATGCCACGCATCATAGTGGCCAAACAGTAATAGAAGCCTCAATATGCAAGTTTGTAAATCCTCAGAATATCTGAAATGGTATTTTTTTTTAAATTGTGTACAAAAAACTAAATGATTGCATATTGATTACTTTAACTAGTCCATCTGCCATGTTTTTACAGGAGCAACAATATGGCCATTATCCATCACAATACAAATTTGAGATGACATAGGAAAAAAAGTGGTCTGATTTTGTTATCTGGATGGAGAATGAGGTATCATTAGTTGACTTTCAATAACTTAGTTGGATATTGTTATGTTAATATGTCAATTTGAATTTCTTGTGTTGAGTTGTTTATTTATGTGTATCTTGAGTCAGAAGGCTCTAGTGCAACTATACAAAATTATTTGGCCCCTTTTCTCTCTTTCTCTTATAGAGTCTTAGAAGAATGGTATGTTCAAATAAAATAAATGTTTGTATTGATCCTTGTTTCCCTTCATGAGTATATTGCTCCTAATGGGGTTGGAATCGCTTCATAATAACAAGGACTAGAGTCCTCTAACTCAAATCCCCTATAATATTCTCAAATTCATCCTTATTATTTGTTGGTGGGGTAAATATAGAATGTAGCTCTCCATTTTAAGAAAATGGTGTATTTTGGAGTGGATCTCATCCATAGGCCTTTAGGTCTTTTATCAATAATTGGTAGCTCAGATGGGCCTTGTTCATATTTTCCCATATCTATGATGTCCTTGAAACCCATGGTTTGGATCATTGGAAATACCTATTGTTATGTTTATATTTATCATGTCTTAGAAAATTCATATTCATCCTCATCATTATCATGTACCTCATCATGATTTTAACCCCATTCTCCTCATATAAAAGGAGGCATGTTTCCAACTACACCGTGCCTCGGATCGAGGAAACACCCTTTATGTTGGACTCCTAGCACCAAATTCTAGCTAGGGGGACCCCTCTCATGTGATTTTGTTTCCCAAAAAAGTGCTTATTAGAGGATCTATGGAAATAGGGTTTAGCTCAATAAGGCACAAAGAAAATCCAACACAAGGGGGCAACATTCAAATCCCATGTGCTCAGTGATTGTGGGAACTGTGATCATGTGGTCGTTGGTCATACACACCTTCCGGATCTTATGGAACTCATTTATGTCACTCGATTGTGATTTTGTGACCCCGGATCAAATTGTAATTGTTTCCCTAAATGGATTTAGGAGGTGAGTTGCAACTCACCATAGCACCCAAATTGTGCATCAGATCGATGAAACGCCAGTTCTATTGGAATCTTGGCACTAGATTCCAACTACCACGACCCCTCTCCTATGATTTTGTTGCCCACAAAAGTTCTTGTTAGAGGATATACAAAACTAGGGTTTGTCTTAGTGAGGCATAATGCAAATCCAACACAGGGGATCAACTTTGAAATCCCATGTGTTAGGTGATTGTGGGCACCGTTGTCATGTGGGCATTAGTCATAAACACCTTTCACAACTTACGAAACTCAATTACGTCGCTCGGTTGTGATTTTGTGCCCCTGGACCAAATTGTCATTATGTCCTTGAATGGCTTCACTAAGTGAGTTTCAACTCACCATAGAAACCAAATAGTGTCTCATATCGACAAAAACCCAGCTATGTTGGACTCCCGACACCAGATTCCAGCTAGGGGGACCCCTCTCCTATGATTTTGTCACCCAAAAAAGTGTTTTTTTAAAGGATCTTAGGAACTAGGGTTTATCTTAATAAGGCACAATGAAAATCCAACACAGGGGGTCAAATTTCAAATGCCCTCTATCGAGCGATTGTGGGAAGCGTGGTCATATGGGAGTTGGTCATACACACCTTCCTGAGCTTACAAAACTCAGTTACGTCACCCAATTGAGATTTTCTTCCCTTGGACCAAATTGTCATTGTGTCCCTGGATGGATTGAGGAGGCGAGTTGCAAATATCTATATCACCCAAATCATGCCTTGAATCAATGAAACACCAGTTATGTTGGAATGCTTGCATCATATTACAGCTAGGGGGACCCCTCTCCTATGATTTCGTCTCCCAGAAAAGTGTTTGTTAGAGGATATTTGAAACTAGGGTTTATCTCATTGAGGCACAATCCAAATCCGACACAGGTGGTCAACTTTCAAATCCCATGTGTCAGGCAATTTTGGGAACCATGGTCATGTTGGAGTTGGTCGTACACACCTTCCAAAGCTTATGGAACTTAGTTACATCACCCTGTTATGATTTTGTGCCTGCGGACCAAATTGTCAATGTGTCCTTGAATGGCTACAGAAGGTGAGTTGAAACTCACCATAGAACCCAAAATATGCATCATATCAATGAAATGTCAGTTTTTTTGGACTCCTGGCATCGGATTCCAGCTAGGGGGACCCCTCTCCTCTAATTTTTTCGCCCAAAAAAATGTTTGTTAAAGGATCTCCAAAACTAGGGTTTAGCTCAGTGAGGCACAATATAGATCTAGCATAGGGGGTAAACTTTCAAATCCCCTTTTTCGAGTGATTGTGGGCACCATGGTAGTGTGGGAGTTTGATGCAGACCCCCAGACCCGTAGGTTGGGATCCGCACAAGATCTTTTCTTTCTGACCCCTGAGATATCGATTGGCTCTGGGAAATCAACACCCACAACAAACCTTCAGGGAACCCCTCTTTTATTTCAGGATACTGGATTTCGTGATTTCACAAATCCTGTGGTCGAGCGCCTTACCTCTTCGACCTATGAAACCTGAAATACTAACGCTTGACCTTTCCTGATGTCAATTTTGTCTCTTTGGCTTTCGCGAATTCGGGAGTTGCGATGACGTGCAACTCTGCTCTCGACCCCTGGAGTCCCGAACTTCTGACTTCCAATTTACCGAAATGCAAATGTTCTGGTCTTCCCTTCCTCTTCATGGTTTTGGGATTTCAACCACCGAAAAGCGCTTCCACTATGTCCTCGGGGCTCTCGAACCTCTGAACCCCAAAATGCCGAAATTTCATCTCTTGAAATCCTTTCAGACTTTCATGTACCAGGAGTTCGATATGCTAAGGATCGAATACTCTATCACCTCCTTCTTTCGGTCTCCAAAATCCTGAAATGCCGAAATGGTACTTCTCCTCGCTGCTTTCACGAACCTCAACAAGAAGTCTCCTGTCCTTCCAAGTGTCACTTTCTTCTTTATTTCGGGTTTCTGGGTATCAAGAGTTTGGAATTCCTCAAACCACCTTATGTCCTCGTAATCCCTGATTTTCTGAATTCCGATGATCCTTTGTTGCAACTTTTGATTTCGGGTTTTCTCTCCTGCTGAGTCCCAATCTCCTACCCTCGAGACTTTTGAAACCCTAAAATTCGAAGTCTCAAAAACTTAAACTTTCTTCTCCTTACTTCCACACACGAAAACCTCCTTTTCACGTTTCAGGGGTTTGATTAGCCAAGGATTTTGGCTTACACTTCAGACTTTCGAACCCCAGAATTCTGAAATGATCTGATGGCCCTGGGAATCTTGATCAATGGATGACGTAAATCTAAGCTATCCAAAGGATGGCTCTATCCTGATCATTATCCACCTAGCAGCTTCCGCAGATCCAATGATCTTCTTTGTTTCCGGAGTTCTCCTTGGAGAACCTCGATCATCCAAATTCCTTCTTCAAGAACCTCTTCTCTGAGTCACCTCAGCGATCCTCTTCACTTTGACTTGCCTCTACACTATGACAAAAACTCCTCTTATTCCCTTCAACACTTGAATACGCTAACTCTCCTGATCTATCTTTCACAAACTTAAATCTCCTAAGAGATTTCTACACGCACTCCTTGCAGCACTTCTTCAAATATTTCTAAATATTTGAATCTCTTGACTCTATGCAACTCTGCAACGATAGTGCTTCAATCTCTCAACCTTAGTCTATGTGTTCTAAGGTATAGACCATCCTATGCACACCTTGCATGGCTTCTGTGCTTGTCTTGCACTTCAATTGAAATGAGAACAATGGTATCCCTCCTAAGCTTTCAGAGATGAACTATGAACCTGTCAATGCACTCCTTGAGGACGCTTCACTGCACTCCTTGCAGGAAATCTGACTCAAGAAGAGAAACAATTGAAACTCATTTCCTTACTCTCTTAGACTTCAAACACTTAACATGAAATCATACATACATAGCATAAAAGAAAATGTACAACAGAAAGAGTAAAAAAACCATAAGCATAGCATTCAGTATGTATACACAGAAAGCATTATAACACCATGAGTCTGAATCAAAGCTTCATATATTAATTTCAGAATTTCTATACATGGATTCTTATACACAACTCTCTGCTACAGCTCTTCTCCATGCTCTATGATATTCTTGATAATGTTACAATGATACAAGATGAGGGTGTCTATATCCATTTTCCCTCCAGCTCCTAAAGTTGTCTAATCTAGAAATTTAAATCTACCTACTTTCATTAACTATGCATAAATGCCTCTACACCTTATAGATGAGAGAGAATCTCTCAAGATATGTTTACAATATGGAAGTACGCCCTTCTTAACTATTACATTAAATTCTATGCATCTAAACCTTCAAAATATTTCAAACAATTTTTAACATGTGCCAAAAATGCGATGGTGTTTGTCCCACGCTCGCTTGTTGTTGGCGATGCTCCTGCATCATAATCCCTCGCTTGAAAATTTTCATGGACTCCTATTCATGAGCTCTTGCACTGTCTGTCCATGCTTCTAAATTTCTGCTTCATTCTCCCAGCTGGCATCTTCAACTGGATGTCCCTTCCGTTTGACCAAGTATTCAAAATACTCTTTTCTCCTGGTCCTCTTACTGACTCTCTTGTCAAGTATACTTTCCATCTGTGGCTTTTCAGCTACAGGAATTTGTTTAGTCCACTGAACCTCTATCTATCCACTGTCTTCTTCATCTTTGTAAGGGTAAAAATCTGAGATGTTGAATATCAGTGAAATTCTGATCCCATCGGGTAATTCGATCTCATATGAATTTGCCCCAAATTTCCTTATGATCTTGCATGGTCCAATCTTTTTCATTTTCAATTTGTTATACGTTCCCATTGGGAACCTTTCCTTTCTCAAGTGTGCAAGAATAAAATCACCAACTTTGAACTGAAGTTATCGCCTGTGTTGATCTGCTCTACGCTTATACTCCTGGCTTGAATTCTGCAATCGCTCCTTCACTTGGTTGTGAAGTTCCTTCATTGCCTCTACACAATTCTCTGCACTAGCACTTCTAGTTTCATCCTGTTCTAAATCCTTCAGTTCAGAAACTCCCCTGGGTTGAATTCCATAAACAATCTGAAATGGACTCTTCCTTGTGCTTCTATTGATCGAAACATTATAAGCAAATTCCACATTTGGCAGAATGTGATCCCACTGATTGTGGTGTTCAGTCACTAGGCTCCTTAGTAAATATCCCAAGCTTCTGTTTACAACTTCTGTTTGCCCATCCATCTGAGGATGATATGCTGAGATAAATGACAATTTTGTTCCGAGCTTCTTCCATAAATTCCTCCAGAAATGTCCCACAAACTTAGTGTCTCGATCTGAAACTATGCTCCTTGGTAAGCCGTGAAGTCTAATAAATTTTTTGAAAAACAGGTTCACGATATGAGTCGCGTCATTGGTTTTCTGACATGGTATAAAGTGTGCCATTTTAGAAAATCTATCTACCACCACAAATATTGAATCAAATCCTCTTTGTGTCCTTGGCAACCCTAATATAAAATCCATGTTCACTGCATCCCATGGCCTCTCAGTTATGGGTAACGGCTGATACAACCATGTATTCTATATTTTTCCCTTTGAGTGTTGACAAATTCTGCATTTGTCCACAAATATTTTGACATCGGTACTCATCCCCGACCAAAAATATGAGCTATTTAATTTCGAGAACATTTTATCATGACCAAAATGTCTGACCAATCCTCCACTATGTTTTTCCTTCAACAGATTCTCCCTCATGGAGCATTCTGGAATACACAGTTGATTGCCTATGAATAGTAATCCATCCTGGATCATATATTTAGTCCATTGACTTCTGTCCCTGAGAATTGGATTCTCATATGCATCATACGCCTCTTTGATATCTAGATCATCCTTGTACATGTCCTTGAGGTTATCAAAACCCAATGTTTTGACTCTAAACTCTTGCATAAGAAAACTCTTCCTGCTCAAAGCATCAACAACTTTGTTAGCAGTTCCAGAAATATGTTTAATTACAAAAGTAAAATTCTACATGTATTCAACCCATTTTTCATGCTTCTGGTTCAATTTATCCTGTTGAGTTACAAATTGTAAGGCATGATTATCACTATACAAGACAAACTCCTTAGGAACCAAATAGTGCCTCCACTTTTTCAGTGCCTGTATGACCGCATAAAATTCTTTGTCATATGTGGAGTACTTAACCTTTGCCTCATTCAGTTTCTCACTGAAGTATGCGAATGGCATGTCATCTTGGCTCAAGACCGCTCTTATGGAAAATCCGCTTGCATCACACTTAACCTGAAACGTCTTGTTGAAATCTGGCAACACCAAAATTGGTTGCTCAGTATTTTTCTTTTTTTTTTAATTGAAACTTTTCTCTGCTTCTTCCATCTAGAGAAAATATTTATGTCTTTTCTTCACTGTGTCCATCATCGGTGTGCTAATTCCACTGAAATTTCTAATAAATTTCCTGTAGAAACTAGCCAATCCATGAAAGCTTCTAACTTCAAATATACTCTTTGGCGATGGCCAATTCATAATCACCTCCACTTTATCTGGATCCATTTTCAACTCATCTCCCAAAATAACAAACCCCAAATAAATGAGTTATGTCTTCATGAATGATGATTTCTTCATATTTATCAACAACTTCTCTTGCTGCAATTTCTTCATCACTGTAGCCAAATGCTTCAAGTGCTCTATTCCTGTCCTACTGAAAATCAGTATATCGTCAAGATATACAATGAAAAATTTTCCAATGAACTCATTTAGGACTTCATTCATCAATCTCATGAAAGTACTATGTGCATTTGTTAAGCCAAATGGCATAACAAGCCATTCATACAGCCCTTCATTTGTCTTGAATGTTGTCTTCCATTCATCACCTTCTCTCATACGAATTTGATGATAACCACTTTTCAAATCAATCTTTGAAAAAAAAATTGCTCCACTCAAGCAATCCATCAAATCATCCATCCTTGGCAATGGAAATCTATATCTGACGGTAATCTTGTTAATAGCTCTTGAGTCTGTACACATTCTCCAGCCTCCATCTTTCTTTGGACTGAGCACTTTCGGAACAGCACATGGACTCAAGATTTCTCTAACCAATCCTTTGTCCATTAAATCCTGGACCTATCTCTTGACCTCTTCATTCTCCTGGAGTGTCAATCTGTACGCTGCTTTGTTTGGTAAACTAGCTCCAGGTATGAGATCAATATGATGACTCACACTTCTGATCGGTGGCAACGAACGAGGTAGTTCATCCACTACTATATCAGCAAATTCCTCCAGTAGTTGTTGGATTTCCTCTGGTAAATCACCCACTCTTGTGCTGGTTAAAACAATTCTAGGCTTCCTAACCACAATGAATTGTGTATCTTCCTTCTTCTTAATATCCTTAAGAAGTTCCTTCCCACTCATGAGAAGTACAGTGTTGCTTACCTCTGTTGTCACTTCTTTATCCTTAATTGGCAACAACATGTGAGTTCTTCCATTCTTCTCCAGGGTGTATGTGTTCTTTCTCCCATAATGAATCACATTCCTGTCATATTGCCACGGTCTACTCAGCAATAGATGAAAAACATCCATGGGAATGACATCACATAGTATTTCATCCTTCTATCCTCCTATTTTAAATTCAACTAAACATTGTTTAGTGACATTTACCTAATGCCCTTTTTGTAGCCATGAAACTATGTATGGGCTTGGATGTTCAATAGTCTCCAGCTCCATCTTTTCTACCATCTCTGTAGAAACAAGATTTTCTATACTACCACTATCCACGATGACCTTGCATACCCTATCTTTGGTCTCGCAAGCAGTCCGAAAAAGTCTGTTCCTTTGGACTGGATTTTCTACCTCTTTCTCTGGCGTTAAGAGAACTTTCCTCATCATCAATGATCTTCCACCTTCAGCATCTTCTGCCTCAACATTCCATCCCTATGCTTCAGCAATGTGAGTTTCACCTCCTTCTTTCTTCTTATCTGGACATTCATAAGACTTATGCCCATTCTTCCCGCAGGTAAAGCATTTTATTTCGCCACCTCTGCCTCTTCCTCTTCCTCTGGTTCGAGGAAAAGTATTTATGTCTGCATATTGTCCTCTCTGTGAGCTTCCACCTCTCTTAGTTTGAGTTTGAATTTTCCTCCACTCTTCCTTAGGTTTCTGATTTTTGTCTTGAGCAATTGTTTTTCCTCTGGCTTGACTTTTGCCTCACCCTCTTTGACTTCTCTTTTGGCTCAGCTTCTCTTTAGCCTTCAAAGCCATCTGATAAGCATCTTCCACCGTTCAGATGGTCATCATGTTCATCTCATCTTGGATGTCATATCTCAGACCATTTATATCTGGAAACCTTTTCATCATCACTTTCACAATGACATGCCCTGATGTTTAGTTTGTAGAACTCTTCAGTGTACTCTTTCACTGACATCAACTTCTGTCTCAAATTCTGCATCCTCTGAAATAGAGTTATTTGATAATCCTTGGGTATGAATTTTTCCTTCATCTTCACAACCATTCTATCCCAACTCTTGATTTTTTGCTTGCATTTACAGCGTCTGTCAGCCTGCAGTTCATCCCACCATAATGTTGCATGCCCTTTAAGTCTTGTGACAGCATGTTTGATATTCTTGTCTTCCTCAACGTCCTCATAGTCAAAGTATTTATGTAGAGCTCTAATCCAGTCTAGAAGCTCTTCAACATCCAGGTTTCCTTCATATGCTGGAATGTCCATTTTTTCTCTAGCACCTATCCTTGCAACAACCCTGAATAGGTGTTCTTCTGCTGCATCTTCTGCTGCAAATTTTTCTCCTCCATGTCTAGCTTCATTTTTACTTTCAGACTCACTGATATCTCCAGCACCAATTGTGTGCCTCTGTTCTATTTCCATGGCATCAATCCTAGCACGCATTTCATGCATCTCTATTGCCCCTATCGGATCAGGTAATTTCCTACCCCTTCTTCTTGGCATTTCCCTTTCCTCTGGTGGATCGGGTCTTTGCCTGTCTTTTCTTCTTAGTGGCATCGCTATAAAATTCCTCTTTTCCCTGCTACAGAAAGCAAAGAAATTTTTCTAGGCTCTGATACCACAACTGACGCAGACCCCCAGACCCGTAGGTTGGGATCCGCACAGGATATTTTCTTTTTGGCCCCTGAGATCTCAATTGTCTCTTTTATTTCCCTTTTGGGAAATCAACACCCACAACAAACCTTGAGGGAACCCCTCTTTTATTTCGGGATACTGGATTTCACGATTTCGCAAATCCTGTGGTCGAGTGCCTTACCTCTTCAACCTTCGAAACCCAAAATACTAATGCTTGACCTTTCCTGATGTCAATTTCAGCTCTTTGGCTTTCAGGAATTTGGGAGTTACGACGACGTGCAACTCTGATCTCGACCCCTGGAGTCCTGAACTTCCGACTTCCAATTTACCGAAATGCAAATGTTCCGGCCTTCCCTTCCTCTTCGTGGTTTTGGGATTTCAACCACCAAAAAGCGCTTCTACTATGTCCTCAGGGCTCTCGAACCTCTGAACCCCGAAATGCCAAAATTTCATGTCCTAAAATCCTTTTGGACTTTTTCATACCAAGAGTTCGATATGCTAAGGATCGAATACTCTGTCACCTTCGTCTTCCGGTCTCCGAAGTCCTGAAATGTCGAAATGGTACTTCTCCTCGCTGCTTTCACGAACCTCAACAGGAAATATCCTGTCCTTTCAAGTGTTTCCTTGTTCTTTATTTTGGGTTTCCAGGTATCAGGAGTTTGGAATTCCTCGAACCACCTTATGTCCTCGTAATCCCCGATTTTCTGAATTCCGATGATCCTTTGTCGCAACTTCTGATTTTAGGTTTTCTCCCCTACTGAGTCCCGATCTCCTTCCCTCGAGACTTCTGAAACCCTGAACTTCAAAGTCCTGAAAACTTAAACTTTCTTCTCCTTACTTCCACACACAAAAACCTCCTTTTCATGTTTTAGGGGTTTGATCAACCAAGGATTTTGGCTTGCACTTCGGACTTTCGAACCCCAGAATTTTGAAATGATCTGACGGCCCTGGGAATATTGATCAATGGTTGACATAAATCTAAGCTATCCAAAGGATGGCTCTGTCCTGACCGTTATCCACCTAGCAGCTTCCGCAGATCCAACGATCTTCGTTGTTTCGGGAGTTCTCCTTGGAGAACCTCGACTGTCCAAATTCCTTCTTCAAGAACCTCTTCTCTAAGTCACCTCAGCGATCCTCTTCACTTTGAATTGCCTCTGCACTATGACCAAAACTCCTCTCCTACTCTTCAACACTTGAAGACGCTAACTCTCCTGAGATTTCTTTCGCAAACTCAAATCTCCTAAGAGATTTTTGCACGCACTCCTTGTGGCACTTCTTCAAATATTTCTAAATATTTGAATCTCTTGACTCTGTGCAACTCTGTAATAGCATTCCTTCAATCTCTCAACCTTAGTCTATGTGTTCTAAGGTCTATACCATCCTATGCACACCTTGCATGGCTTCTGTGCTTGTCTTGCACTTCAATTGAAATGAGAACAATTGTATCCCTCCTGAGCTTTCAGAGATGAACTCTGAACCTGTCAATGCACTCCTTGAGGACGCTTCACTGCACTCCTTGTAGGAACTCTGACTCAAGAAGAGAAACAATTCAAACTCATTTCCTTACTCTCTCAGAATTCAAACACTTAACATGAAATCATACATACATAGCATAAAAGCAAATTTACAACAGAAAGAGTAAAACAACCATAAGCATAGCATTCAGTATGTATACACAGAAAGCATTATAACACCATGAGTCTAAATCAAAGCTTCATATATTAATTTCAGAACTTCTATACATGGATTCTTATACACAACTCTCTGTTGCAGCTCTTCTCTATGCTCTATGATATTCTTGATAATGTTACAATGATACAAGATGAGGGTGTCTATATCCGTTTTCCCTCCAGCTCCTAAAGCTATCTAATCTAGAAATTTAAATCTACCTGCTTTCATTAACTATGCATAAATGCCTCTACACCTTATAGATGAGACAAAATCGCTCAAGATCTGTTTACAATATGGAAGTACACCTTTCTTAACTATTACATTAAATTCTGCGCATCCAAACCTTCGAAATATTTCAAACAATTTTTAACATGTGCCAAAAATGCAATGGCCTTTGTCCCACACTCGCTTGCTGTTGGCGATGCTCCTGCATCAGAGTTGGTCATACACACCTTTCGAAGCTTATGGAACTCAATTACATCGCTCGGTTGTGATTTTGTTCCACCGGACCAAATTGTCATTATGTCATTGAATGGATTCCAGAGGTGATTTCCAACTTGCCATAGCACCCAAACCATGCATCGGGTCGACAAAACTCCATTTCTATTGGAATCATGGCACCATATTCCAGCTAGGGGGACCCCTCTCCCATGATTTCGTCACCCAGAAAAGTACTTGTTAGAGGATCTCTGGAACTAGGGTGTAGCTTAGTGAGGCATAATGCAAATCTGACACAAGTGGTCAACATTCAAATCCCCTGTATTGGGCGATTGTGGGCACTGTGGTCATGTGGGAGTTGTTCATACACACCTTTTGGAGCTTAAAAAACTCAGTTACATTTCTCGGTTTTTATTTCGTGCCTCCGGACCAAACTATCATTGTGTCCCTTAATGGATTCAGGAGGTGAGTTGTAACTCGCCATAGTACCCAAAACGTGCCTCGGATGGATGAAATGCCAGTTCTGTTGGACTTCTGGAAACGTATTCCAGCAAGGGGGACCCCTCTCCTGTGATTTTGTTGCCCAAAAAAGTGTTTTTTAGAGGATCTCTGGAACTAGGGTTTATCTTAGTGAGGCACAATGAAAATCTGACATAGGGAGTCAACTTTATTTAAGGTAGAAGCTATTTATTTGTCTAAATATTCCACCTTGATATCTTTTTCTTTTTGAGACCTTTACCTTCCCAAAAATTTTCTCCCTCTTGTCTCTTTCTTGACTGGGTTCCGAGATAAATTGTTGGGAGGATAGAAATTTCTATCTATCCATGGTCACAAATTCCTCCCAAGGTACTCTAACAACTTATCTTTCCATAACGTCACATACTATAAATTTTATGAGGCCATTGTGGGCCAAGGCCTCCTATTTTCCTTTCTTAACCTTTGAACTCATTTCTCTTAAAGACTATTACAGTAGGAAATAAGGAATTCTCAATTTTTTGTCAAGTCTATGGTGAAACAAATTATTGAGCTAATGAAAGAACCTGAAATGGTATGCATATAGCATACTCAAACTTCCCTCATAAGTGATATAGTTTAGTAGGTGGTAGGATACTTGATACCATGGGTTTGGAAGAGTATCTCTTTTGACCCCATTCTTGTTTCACTTAGGTTCTACATAACTTAGAAAAAATAGTTTATTAGCATGGATTGCAATCTTACTTTCATATTTATCCTAAGGTAAACCCATGGGAAGTCCTTAAACTTTTCTTATGATGGATTCATTCACCTACATTACCAATCCTCTCACGGCTATGATGTATTATTGACCTTTGATATTTTGAAAATTATATTCAAATTTAAGACATATCTTATCATCATATCCTTGTAGTTTATCAACATTAACTATCCAATTGGGTTGTTGGTAGACTGCAACCACCTTAGGGTTGTTTTATAGCCTAGAGGTATTTGTAGGATCACTCCTATTGAATCCTCCCCTAACATTTCACTTAGAATTCCTTCTCTTGGAATCCTGAAGGTTGTGTGCAAGCGTAGTTCTACTAACTTAGAAAACTAGAGAATGCAAAATAGAGATATTTTGGCTTGCATGAGTTCCTGATGGGAAGGAAAAGAAAATCAAAGTAATGGGTATATGATGGCATCATGGGAGTTGAAGATAGATGAAAAAAATACACAATATGTAGCTAAAATTGTAATTTCTAAAGAAGAATGTGGAGTTAGTAGGGTATAACCTCATGTGCACAGTAGCCCTGTGGCTATTGTGCATGCCAATTTGGCATGCATAGCATATATGTGGTTATTGTGCATGCCAAATTGGCATTCACAACAAGGATTGTGGTTGTTGTGCATGCCAATTTGGCATGCAAAACATCCTTATGGATGTTGTGCATGCCTAATGTGAGACATGTAATAAAGACAATTAAAGTCAGAAATCAACCTGAAACCTTTTTACATGAAATCCTTGGAGTTGAGATTATAGGTGGAAACCATGAAACAAATGAAAATTCATGGTAGAAGCACATAAAAGTAGTTTTTGTATTAACAATATGTGGTGTGTGGAGGCTATGAAGGTGGTATTGGAAACTAGATTTGGGTCTCAACAATTTCTATGGAAACACCATGTGTACAAGCCGTTTAGAATTTTGGAGAAGGGTGTGCCCATTAAAAAATTGCAGGTTCAACCTTTACAATCAGTGGATGGACATTGCATGTCTAAGTAGACACCATAATGTAATAAGTGGAATGGTGGCATGTCAATTAGTGGAAATTGTTTTGTGGAGGTGCATGAAGTGGTATTGAAAACCACACTTCAACCTTCACAATTGAGAGGGACATGAAACTTGTGTAGTCAATTTTAAATTGCAAAGGGGGAGAGTCTCATTATATACCTACAAGTTTTTCCTTTGCAATTGGTAGATGATTTCCAAGTGTCTAGGTGGGACCACCATCACAGGAACATGTGTACTAAAGGACATAGATGGGATCCCCTAGTCTTATCAAAATATATTTATGCACCACATGTCAGGTTCACTAATATAAAATCATATGGGCCACATGTTATAAATATAATAAAGGTATAAAGTGTGTGTCTGTGTGTCTGTGTGTGTGTGTATAAATGTGTATAGAGAATTAAAAGATTCCACAATGATAGAAAAAGGGTTAAATAGGCTGACATTGAAATACCTAGTTTTTACCTATAGGATTCATGTGGAAACTAGTGCCACATCATCGTATCCATGTGCCATGCCACATCAACAAGATGTTGCATCAGTAGAAGAAAAAATTTGTTAAAAAAAAATATTTTCTTTGGGCATAACATGAGCATATGAACTCTAATCAAAATGACATTTAAGGTGTAATTCCACAATGACAATGACTATACAAGTTTTAGTGAGGATGTTTTGTAGATTCAACTCTAGAATTTTGGAAAATGGAAATTAGTGTTTTGGGTTGATTTGATGGTTGGAATAATCTTTGTACAAGGGAAATTTTGCTCCAATAAGAGGAAGTTAGAGTTGAGGTGAAACACTCCCATTGTCTTGCTATAATCATTGTGTTTACCGAAGGATATGTTGTTGTTTTAATGTGTCAATTAGGGTTCTTCACTCTATTTTGAAGGTTGCCTTGGCTAGGGTTGAATGTTAAGTGTGGTACATTTAAGGCCTTCTTAATATTTGGGTGAAATCACACTTGAAGAATGATTTATTTTTTGTTTTCAATTCTATAAAGAAGAATTCCTAGTCTTGTCTACTTCATTTATGGTTTCATGTGGTTGTCCTTTAATTATTCATGGTTGCAGATTATTACATGGTTGATTTTGAACTAGTTGTGAGGATCACCATTGGAATATCCCTCATTTAATTGTTCTCCTATTGAAACATATCCAAGTGATTAGTTGGAGCATGTTTATAACAATGTAAGTACACCTCCTTCCATATTGTTCAAACTGTCTTTATAGGCACTGGTGTTTGCAATCAACCATGCCTTAAATTCTAAAGACTACCCTAGACATCTTCTCTAGGGTTTCCCCCTCATGTTGAAGGAAATTCAACCTAAAGTGTGACAAAGAGTTGTTGTGGTGACAGTGGGAAACCTTCGTTAAGTGCTTGTAGGGTTTCACTTTATTTAAGGACTTGAATATCTTTGAGTGTAGATCTAGTAGGTAACAACATCCAAATAACCATGGAATGTTTAAGGAAGAAATTACCATTACTTTAAAATTTGATCCCCAAAAAGGGTCATTTCAAAGTTGCACCAAAATAAGTCGATTTATAGGTGTATGAGGGTTTGGATTCTAGGCATCGTAACAAGCAATCTCTACCTAGATTACAAAAGAATTGAAAGTTGCAAGGCATAACTAAGATAACTATTGTTGCTAGAGGTTATTTCATAGTTGTTTTTTCAGAGTATTTTTAATGCAACCCTGAATTAATGGAGAGGGTTGACATTTTGATGAATTTGGGGAGATAATCTTTGATACTATAAATGAGATGCCTCAAACAGTCCCAACTTGTATTAATCTTTCAAGACTACCCTGGAATTTTAACATGAGTTGGTATTTAAGTCCATTGGTAGAAATTTGGAGAGATCCAATTCAATTTTATATTGTGTTGATCTATGTTTGGAAAATAAGAAAAGGCTTCTGAATTTAGTGGCCCTCAAACTTTTGAATCACATTTAAAATCATGCAGTTGATTATGAAAATATTCCCTTTAAGTGCAGGGCACATTTTGAACATTTCTATTTAGGGAATGAAAATTGGCATGAACAATAGCCATTTTGGTTGCTATGCATGCCTAATGTGAGACACGTAATAAAGACAATTAAAGTGAGAAATCAACCTGAAAACTTTTTACATGAAATTCAAAGAACTCAACCACTCAAGCTAGTCAGGTAGACTAACTTTTAATCTAATATATGAAACTATTACTCCTATTAAGCATGAGAATAGAAAAATTTATAATCCACTTAGCCTAAGTTTTAAATTGAAATACCAATAATGAGGTACAACTCCGAGCCTAAAGAATAAAAGCATGTTTCCTTCTTAAAAAATTGCGCACTACATTAAAATTAGGCTATCTCATCCATATAAATCCATTCTCTGGAACCTGCTCTCCATTCTACAATTGTTTCTTCCAAAATCATGTTTTTAAAAATTGGATAAGTTGCTTGATTGTGTTTGATTGTTTTCAGATTATGTGTTTACAAACTCGAAATCTTGATATTGCTAACATGGATTCAAATATCATGAACATCAAGGACTATCCCGATTATTATAACCTGCATTCATCTCATGTTGGTAATTTCTTATTATGTTTGTATTTGTCTTAGGGATGGTATTTTTTTTCCCCATACTTTAGGCATGCCAAAGATAGACTTCTAATTCTTGGGAAAAAAGTGTTGCCAAACTATAAAATATATGTACAATAAATATATAAAAGAATGAACCCATGAATGAAGCATAGGTATATATGATATGTAATCTTATGAATAATAAAAGATAGTGTGATTTCATTTATCATCGTAAATACTTTCATGCAATGGACTTTCAATACATGTCAAGTGTTATGTTTGGGGAGGATTTGAAATTTTATTTCAAATAGCCGAAGAAGCCATTTCTTCCCATAACAATTAGGATCAAAGATTTGGGTGCATGCATTGCATCATTTTTGGCATGAAGTTGCACCATGATGTTCCCATACATTATTTTACAATATTCAATTTTCTTTTTCAAGAAATGGTTTTGAACATTAAATTTCAG
>JASDQU010242379.1:95680-111621 GCA_032191745.1 Picea mariana | reverse complement strand
TACCTGATGCCATTTTTGTAGGCATGAAACTCTGTATGGGCTTGGATGTTCAATAGTCTCCAGCTCCATATTTTCTACCATCTCTATAGAAACAATATT
The DNA here is from genome assembly GCA_032191745.1 of Picea mariana. Lineage (NCBI taxonomy): Eukaryota > Viridiplantae > Streptophyta > Pinopsida > Pinales > Pinaceae > Picea > Picea mariana. The sequence goes on along the minus strand of JASDQU010242379.1, from coordinate 111,522 downwards.
GTGTATGCTACCACTATCCACGATGACCTTGCATACCCTATCTTTGGTCTTGCAAGTAGTCCGAAAAAGTTTGTTCCTTTGGACTGGATTTTATACCTCTTTCTCTGGCATTAAGAGAACTTTCCTCATCATCAGTGATCTTCTACCTTTAGCATATTCTGCCTCAACATTCTATCCCTATGCTTTGGCAATGTGAGTTTCATCTCCTTCTTTCTTATTATCTGGACATTCATAAGACTTATGCCCATTCTTCCCGCAAGTAAAGAATTTTATTTCGCCACCTCTGCCTCTTCCTCTTCCTCTGGTTCGAGGAAAAGTATTTCTGTCTACATACTATCCTCTCTGTGAGCTTCCACCTCTCTCAGTTTGAGTTTGAGGTTTCTTGCACTCTTCCTTAGGTTTATGATTTTTGTCTTGGGCAATTGTTTTGCCTCTAGCTTGACTTCTCCCTCACCCTCTTTGACTTTTCTTTCGGCTCAACTTCTCTTCAGCCTTCAGAGCCATCTGATAAGCATATTCCACCGTTCATATGGTCATCATGCTCATCTCATCTTGGATGTCATATCTCAGACCATTCATATATCTGGAAACCTTTTCATCATCACTTTCACGATGACCTGCCCTGATGTTTAGTTTGTAGAACTCTTCAGTGTACTCTCAAATTCTGCATCCTCCGAAACAGAGTGATTTGATAATCCTTGGGTATGAATTTTTCCTTCATCTTCGCAACCATTCTATCCCAACTCTTGATTTTCTACTTGCCTTTGCAGCATCTGTCAGCTTGCATTTCATCCCACCATAATGTTGCATGCCCTTTAAGTCTTGTGACAACATGTTTGATCTTCTTGTCTTACTAAACATCCTCATAGTCAAAGTATTTATCCAGAGCTCTAATCCAGTCCAGAAGCTCTTCAACATCCAGGTTTCCTTCATATACTGGAATGTCCATTTTTTCTCTAGCACCTATCCTTGCAACAACCTTGAATAGGCATTCTTCTGCTGCAACTTCTTCTCCTACATGTCCAACTTCATTTTCACTTTTAGACTCACTGATATCTCTAGAACCAACTGTGCACCTCTGTGCTATTTCCATGGCATCAATCCTAGCATGCATTTCACGCATCTCTCTTGCCCCTGGCGGATTAGATAATTGCCGACACCTTCTTCTTGGCATTTCCATTTTCTCTGGTGGATCGGGTGTTTACTTGTCTCTTCTTCTCAGCGACATGGCTGTAAAATTCCTCTTTTCCCTACTACAGAAAGAAAAAATAAATTTCCACGCTCTGATACCACAACTGACGCAGACCCCCAAACCCACAGGATATTTTCTTTCCCGCCCCTGAGAGCTCGATTTTCTCTTTTATTTCCCTTTTGGGAAATCAACACCCATAAAAAACCTTGAGGGAACCCCTCTTTTATTTCAGGATACTGGATTTCACAATTTTGCAAATCCCATGGTCGAGCGCCTTACCTCTTCGACCTCCGAAACCCAAAATACTAATGCTTGACCTTTCCTGATGTCAATTTCAGCTCTTTGGATTTCACGAATTCGGGAGTTGTGATGACGTGAAACTCTGCTCTCGACCCCTGGAGTCCCGAGCTTCCAACTTCCGATTTAACGAAATTCAAATGTTTCGGTCTTCCCTTCCTCTTCGTGGTTTCAGGATTTCAACCAACGAAAAGAGCTTCCACTATGTCCTTGGGGCTCTCGAACCTTCAAACCTCGAAATGATGAAATTTTGTCTCCTGAAATACTTTTGGACTTTTTCATAACGAGAGTTTGATATGCTAAGGATCGAATACTCTATCACCTCTGTATTCCGGTCTCCGAAGTCCCGAAATGCTGAAATGGTACTTCTCCTCACTTCTTTCATGAACCTCGACAGGAAGTCTCCTGTCCTTCCAAGTGTCGCCTTCTTCTTTTTTTTGGGTTTCTGGGTATCGGGAGTTTGGAATTCCTCGAACCACCTTATGTCCTCGTAATCCACAATTTTCTGAATTGCTATGCTCCTTTGTCGTGACTTCTGATTTTCGGTTTTCTCCCCTAACGAGTCTCGATCTTCTTCACTCGAGACTTCCAAAATCCAAAAATTTGAAGTCCCAGAAACTTAAACTTTCTTCTCCTTACTTCCACACATGAAAACATCCTTTTCGCATTTTGGGGGTTTGATCAGCCAAGGATTTTGGCTTGCACTTCGGACTTTCGAACCCTAGAATTCTGAAATGATCTGACGGCCTTGGGAATCTTGATCAAAGGCTGACATAAATCTAAGCTATCCAAAGGATGTCTTTGTCCTGACTATTATCCACCTAGCAGCTTCTATAGATCCAACGATCTTCGTTGTTTCGAGAGTTCTCCTTGGAGAACCTCGACCGTCCAAATTCCTTCTTCAAGAACCTCTTCTCTGAGTCACCTATGTGATCCTCTTCACTTTGAATTGCCTCTGCACTATGACCAAAACTCCTCTCCTACTCTTCAACACTTGAAGATTCTAACTCTCCTGAGATTTCTTTCACAAACTCAAATCTCCTAAGAGATTTTTGCACGCACTCCTTATGGCACTTCTTCAAATATTTCTAAATATTTGAATCTCTTGACTTTGTGAAACTCTGCAACAATAGTCCTTCAATCTCTCAACCTCAGTGTATGTGTTCTAAGGTCTCGACCAGCCTGCACACACCTTGCATGGCTTCTGTGCTTGTGTTTCACTTCAATTGAAATGAGAACAACGATATCCCTCCTGAGCTTTCAAAGATGAACTCTGAACTTGTCAACGCACTCCTTGTGGACGCTTCACTGCACTCCTTGCAGGAACTCTGACTCAAGAAGAGAAACAATTGAAAATCATTTCCTTACTCTCTCAAACTTCAAACACTTAACATGAAATCATACATACATAGCATACAAGAAAATGTACAATAGAAAGAGTAAAACAACCATAAGCATAGCATTCAGTATGTATACATAGAAAGCATTATAACACCATGAGTCTGAATCAAATATTCATATATTAATTTCAAAACTTATATACATGGATTCTTCTACATAAATGTCTACTACATCTCTTCTCTATGCTCTATGATATTCTTGATAATGTTACAATGATACAAGATGAGGGTGTCTATATCCGTTTTCCCTCCAGCTCCTAAAGTTGTCTAATCTAGAAATTTAAATCTACCTACTTTCATTAACTATGCATAAATTCCTCTACACCTTACAGATGAGAGAGAATCGCTCAAGATCTATTTACAATATGGAAGTACTCCATTCTTAACTATTACATTAAAGTTTGCGCATCCGAACCTTCAAAATATTTCAAACAATTTTTAACATGTGCCAAAAATGTGATGGCGTTTGTCCCACGCTCGCTTGCTGCTGGCGATGCTCCTACATTAGAGTTGGTCATACAGACCTTTCGAAGCTTATGGAACTCAATTACATCGATTGGTTGTGGTTTTGTTCCACCGAACCAAACTGTCATTATGTCATTGAATGGATTCCAGAGGTGAGTTCCAACTCGCCATAGCACCCAAACCATGCATCGAGTTGACAAAACTCCATTTCTATTGGAATAATGGCACCATATTCCAGCTAGGGGGACCCCTCTCCCGTGATTTCATCACCCAGAAAAGTACTTGTTAGAGGATCTATGGAACTAGGGTGTATCTTAGTGAGGCACAATGAAAATCTGACACTGGTGGTCAACTTTCAAATCCCCTGTATTGGGCAATTGTGGGCATTATGGTCATGTGGGAGTTGGTCATACACACCTTTTGGAGCTTACAAAACTCAGTTACATTGCTTAGCTTTTATTTTGTGCCTCCGTACCAAACTGTCATTGTGTCCCTTAATGGATTCAAGAGGCGATTTGTAACTCATCATAGTACCCAAAATGTGCCTCAGATGGATGAAACACCAGTTCTGTTGGACTTCTGGAAACATATTCCAGCTAGGGGGACCCCTCTCCTATGATTTCATGGCCCAAAAAAGTGTTTGTTAGAGGATCTCCGAAACTAGGGTTTAGCTCAGTGAGGCACAATGAAAATCTGACACAGGGAGTCAACTTTATTTAAGGTGGAAGCTATTTATTTGTCTAAATATTCCACCTTGATATTTTTCTGATATTTTTTTCTTTTTGAGACCTTTACCTTGCCAAAATTTTTCTCCCTCTTGTCTCTTTCTTGATTGGGTTCCGAGATAAATTTTTGGGAGGATAGAAATTTCTATCTATCCATGGTCACAAATTCCTCCCAAGGTACTCTAACAACTTATCTTTCCATAACATCACATACTATAAATTTTATGAGGCCATTGTGGGCCAAGGCCTCCTCTTTTCCTTTCTTAACCTTTGAACTCATTTCTCTTAAAGACTATTAAAGTAGGAAATAAGGAATTCTCAATTTTTTGTCAAGTCTATGGTGAAACAAATTCTTGATCTAATGTAAGAACCTGAAATGGTATGCATATAGCATACTCAAACTTCCCTCATAAGTGATATAGTTTAGTAGGTGGTAGGATACTTGATACCATGGGTTTGGAAGAGTATCTCTTTTGACCCCATTCTTGTTTCACTTAGGTTCTACATAACTTAGGAAAAATAGTTTATTAGCATCGATTGCAATCTTACTTTCATATTTATCCTAAGGTAAACCCATGGGAAGTCCTTAAAATTTTCTTATGATGGATTCATTCACCTACATTACCAATCTTCTCACGGCTATGATGTATTATTGACCTTTGATATTATGAAAATTATATTCAAATTCAAGACATATCTTATCATCATATCCTTGTAGTTTATCAACATTAATTATCCAATTGGGTTGTTGGTAAACCGCAACCACCTTAGGGTTGTTTTATAGCCTAGAGGTATTTTTAGGATCACTCCTATTGAATCCTCCCCTAACATTTCAGTTAGAATTCCTTCTCTTGGAATCCTGAAGGTTGTGTGCAAGCGTAGTTCTACTAACTTAGAAAACTAGAGAATGAAAAATAGAGATATTTTAGCTTGCATGAGTTCCTAGTGGGAAGGAAAAGAAAATCAAAGTAAGGGGTATATGATGGCATCATGGGAGTTGAGGATAGATGAAAAAAATACACAATATGTAGCTAAAATTGTAATTTCTAAAGAAGAATGTGGAGTTAGTAGGGTATAACCTCATGTGCACAGTAGCCCTGTGGCTATTGTGCATGCCAATTTGGCATGCATAGTGGAATTCATAGCATATATGTGGTTATTGTGCATGCGAAATTGGCATTCACAACAAGGATTGTGGTCGTTGTGCATGCCTAATGTGAGACATGTAATAAAGACAATTAAAGTCAGAAATCAACCTGAAACCTTTTTACATGAAATCCTTGGAGTTGAGATTATAGGTGGAAACCATGAAACAAATGAAAATTCATGGTAGAAGCACATAAAAGTAGTTTTGGTATTGAGAATATGTGGTATGTGGAGGCTATGAAGGTGGTATTGGAAACTAGATTTGTGTCTCAACAATTTCTATGGAAACACCATGTGAGCAAGTCGTTTAGAATTTTGGAGGAGGGTGTGCCCATTAAAAAATTGTAGGTTCAACCTCTACAATCAGTGGATGGACATTGCATGTCTAAGTAGACACCATAATGTAATAAGTGGAATGGTGGCATGCCAATTAGTGGAAATTTTTTTGTGGAGGTGCATGAAGTGGTATTGAAAACCACACTTCAACCTTCACAATTGAGAGGGACATGAAACTTGTGTAGTCAATTTTAAATTACAAAGGGGGAGGGTCTCATTATATACCTACAAGTTTTTCCTTTGCAATTGGTAGATGATTTCCAAGTGTCTAGGTGGGACCACCATCACAGGAACATGTGTACTAAAGGACATAGATGGGATACCCTAGTCTTATCAAAATATATTTATGCACCACATGTCAGGTTCACTAATATAAAATCATATGGGCCACATGTTATAAATATAATAAAGGTATAAAGTGTGTGTGTGTGTGTGTGTACAAAGGTGTATAGAGAATTAAAAGATTCCACAATGATAGAAAAAGGGTTAAATAGGATGACATTGAAATACCTAGTTTTTACCTATAGGATTCATCTAGAAACTAGTGCCACATCATCATATCCATGTGCCATGCCACATCAGTAGAAGAAAAAATTTTTGAAAAAAAAAATATTTTCTTTGGGCATAGCATGTGCATATGAACTCTAATCAAAATGACATTTAAGGTGTAAGTCCACAATTATAATGACTATACAAGTTTTAGTGAGGATGTTTTGTACATTCAACTCTAGAATTTTGGAAAATGGAAATTAGTGTTTTGGGTTGATTTGATGGTTGGAATAATTTTTGTAGAAGGGAAATTTTTCTCCAATAAGAGGAAGTTAGAGTTTAGGTGAAACACGCCCCTTGTCTTGCTATAATCATTGTGTTTACCGAAGGATATGTTGTTGTTTTAATGTGTCAATTAGGGTTCTTCACTCTATTTTGAAGGTTGCCTTGGCTAGAGTTGAATGTTAAGTGTGGTACATTTAAGGCCTTCTTAATATTTGGGTGAAACCACACTTGAAGAATGATTTATTTTTTGTTTTCAATTCTATAAAGAAAGATTCCTAGTCTTGTCTACTTCATTTATGGTTTCATGTGGTTGTCCTTTAATTATTCATGGTTGCAGATTATTACATGGTTGATTTTGAACTAGTTGTGAGGAGCACCATTGGAATATCCCTCATTTAATTGTTTTCCTATTGAAACATATCCAAGTGATTAGTTGGAGAATGTTTATAACAATGTAAGTACACCTCCTTCCATATTGTTCAAACTGTCTTTATAGGAACTGGTGTTTGCAATCAACCATGCCTTAAATTCTAAAGACTACCCTAGACATCTTCTCTGGGGTTTCCCCCTCATGTTGAAGGAAATTCAACCTAAAGTGTGACAAAGAGTTGTTGTGGTGACAGTGGGAAACCTTCGTTAAGTGCCTGTAGGGTTTCACTTTATTTAAGGACTTGAATATCTTTGAGTGTAGATCTAGCAAGTAACAACATCCAAATAACCATGGAATGTTTAAGGAAGAAATTACAATTACTTTAAAATTTGATCCCCCAAAAGGATCATTTCAAAGTTGCACCAAAATAAGTCGATTTATAGGTGTATGAGGGTTTGGATTCTAGGCATCGTAGCAAGCAATCTCTACCTAGATTACAAAAGAATTGGAAGTTACAAGGCATAACTAAGATAATTATTGTTGCTAGAGGTTATTTCATAGTTGTTTTTTCAAAGTATTTTTAATGCAACCCTGAATTAATGGAGAGGGTTGATATTTTAATGAATTTGGGGAGATATTTCTTGATACTATAAATGAGATGCCTCAAACAGTCCCAACTTGTATTAATCTTTCAAGACTGCCCTGGAATTTTAACATGAGTTGGTATTTAAGTCCATTGGTAGAAATTTGGAGAGATCCAATTCAATTTTATATTGTGTTGATCTATGTTTGGAAAATAAGAAAAGGCTTATGAATTTAGTGGCCCTCAAACTTTTGAATCACATTTAAAATCATGCAGTTGATTATGAAAATATTCCCTTAAAGTGCAGGGCACATTTTGAACATTTCTATTTAGGAAATGAAAATTGGCATGAACAATAACCATTTTGGTTGTTATGCATGCCTAATGTGAGACACATAATAAAGGAAATTAAAGTGATAAATCAACCTAAAACCTTTTTACATGAAATTGAAAGAACTCAACCACTCAAGCTAGTCAGGTAGACTAACTTTTAATCTAATATATGAAACTATTACTCCTATTAAGCATGAGAATAGAAAAATTTATAATCCACTTAGCCTAAGTTTTAAATTGAAATACCAATAATGAGGTACAACTCTGAGCCTGAAGAATAAAAGCATGTTTCTTTCTTAAAAAATTGCATGCTACATTAAAATTAGGCTATCTCATCCTTATAAATCCATTCTCTGGAACCTGCTCTCCATTCTACAATTGTTTCTTCCAAAATCATGTTTTTAAAAATTGGATAATTTGTTTGATTGTGTTTGATTGTTTTCAGATTATGTGTTTACAAACTCAAAACTTGATATTGCTAACATGGATTCAAATATCATGAACATCAAGGACTATCCCGATTATTATAACCTGCATTCATCTCATGTTGGTAATTTCTTATTATGTTTGTATTTGTCTTAGGGATGGTATTTTTTTTCCCCATACTTTAGGCATGCCAAAGATAGCCTTCGAATTCTTGGGAAAAAAGTGTTGCCAAACTATAAAATATATGTACAATAAATATATAAAAGAATGAACCCATGAATGAAGCATAGGTATATATGATATGTAATCCTATGAATAATAAAAGATAGTGTGATTTCATTTATCATCATAAATACTTTCATGCAATGGACTTTCAATACATGTTAAGTGTTATGTTTGGGGAGGAGTTGAAATTTTATTTCAAATAGTTGAAGAAGCCATTTCTTCCCATAACAATTAGGATCAAAGATTTGGGTGCACGCATTGCATCATTTTTGTCATGAAGTTGCACCATGATGTTCCCATACACTATTTTACAATATTCAATTTTCTTTTTCAAGAAATGGTTTTGAACATTAAATTTCAGTTTTAAATGATGAGTGAAAAATATTGAGAAAGAAACAAAGCTACTTCTTGAGATCACCATCACCATCACATCCAAAGAGAGTGCATGCTTCAATACATCTTTAGTTCTGTACTGACATGGTTCAACTCCATTGGTTCCATTTCCATATCAATGAGTTGTTGTTGAACTGTTTCCCCCTCCTTGTTTCCTTAGGAATCTACTGACAGATTAGAAGTCAAAATTATTAATGACCTTAGTTAGGCTTAATTACAATGAACTTATTAGGATGGATTTCTACCAAAATACTCAAGACTATAATTCACGTGTTGTAGAAGTGTTTGTGTTGTAGTGCATGTGCATAGTGCTCTTTTGTAGTGGGAGTAGCAAAATCATTTGTGTTAGAGTTACTTTACACACACCTAGGATTCATTTTTCCTAGGGAGTTTCCTTATTTATTAGTCATTATCCAGTCTCCTATATTTTAGGAAGAATATTCCTCTAGGGAGAATATTCTCTTCCGTTTTCACTTCAATTTGACTAGTGGAGTGGAGTCTAGATGTTGCATTGGTTTTGTCACCATGAAACATTGGTATCATCACCAGCTAATGTACATTAGTCTCGGTATCATCATGTAACTGGAACATTACCCATGATTCCCTGATATCCTCCACACTTCACTATGTTTCAATTAGATAACTAAAGACTAGTAGACTAGTTAACTCAGCTAGGTGGCAGTCGACTCCCGTAACTTCCTGAGAGACTAGACTAGGTGTAAGTTTACTCCCGTAATTACTGGTGTGTGTACATATCACTCTATACCACCACTATGGTTCATTGGCTTCTGCTCCAATTCGCATTGTTTGAGTTATACATAGTATATTATGTGTAATTTATTCATTATTCAGAACGGTTAATGAGAATTTTTTCATTCTTTCTCTCTTGATTCTTCTTTCTCAATTTATCTCTACAAATGTGTGTGGTATTTTATTGATATATATATTATGTGTAGTTTCAAAAAATTAACATGGTATCAGATCTGACAGACTGCTCAGAAAAAGATACACCAAATTTTTTGCAAGTACCAAAGATTGAAGACAGTGGAAAAAATGGAAGTCCCAAAAGAATTAATTCTTACACCTTACAATTACTTTGCATGGAAGGAGAGAATAATCATACATATCCAAAAAAGAGGATTGTATAGGTTAACATTGAATAAAGACACATAACCGACATCAGCCATAGAAAAATCCAAGTATCAAAATCGAATGGATGAAGCATTCATAACAATTTGCAGTCTCATCTCTCCCGATCTATTTTTTCACATATCTTCTTGTAAAACCCCCAATGAAGCATGGAACACCTTGGAAGGGATATTTGGAAAAATTGATGAGATAAGGGGACACATTCTTGAGGTGGAATTTCTCACATTGGAAATAAACTAATATTGAAATATTCTCTCCATGTATTAGATGATGAATTTCGGCATCAGAAATAAACTAATATTGACACCAAATGAAATGGACATATATGACATGCAAACCAATTCCATGGTTTCTATCGGTGAGGTAAATCATCAATCAAGATTGTATACATTTTCTCAATTTATTGAACCAGATTATGCTTTACTGCTTACCCATGCTGATGAAAGTAGTAGGATATGGCACAAAAGGTTCAGACATTTGAATTTTAAATATGTGCAATAGCTTAGGAAGAAATCATTGGTTGATGGTCTACCAGAAATCCATTTCTCTAGAGGAATATATAAGGGATGTGTTCTTGGAAAACACCCTCAAGAGAAATTCGACAAAGGAATGACTCAGAGATCTTCCACTCCTTTAGATCTGATCCATAGTGACCTCATGGGTCCTTCTCCACATCCATCAATAAGAAAAACAATGTTTGTTCTCATTTATTTTTATGATTTGTCACGTTTTACATGGATTTACTTTCTCAAGAAAAAATTTGAGGTATTTCAACACCTCAAAGATTTCAAAGCTTTGGTTGAGACACACTCCAGAAATAAAATCAAATTCCTTCGAACTGATAACAGGGAAGAGTATGTCAATAATGAGATCCAAAAAAAAACTCATGAGGCAAGGATTCAGTTGTATCACATAGTTCCCTATACTCCGTAGAAAAACGGAGTTGTTGAGTAGAAAAATAGATCTCTAAAAGAGATAGTATCTTGCATGATACATGCAAAGTCACTACCACAGAGATTATGGGTCGAAGTACTTAATTGTAAAACCTACATCAAAAACAAATATCCCCATATATCTATCAAGGATAAGACCCCCTATGAGGCTTGGACTGGCCTCAAACTGGAAGTGACCCACTTTCATATTTTTGGTTCACCTATGCGGGACCACATTCCCTCTGAAATGAGGAAGGCACTTGATCCATATAGAACTGAGTGTATTTTTTTTGGATACTCTGACAATGTGAAGGGATACAAAATTATTGATATTTCCTCGGACCGGCTCATCATTGAGGGAAGTGTCAAATTTGAGGAAAGTGTCTCACATGTACCTTAGCAACCGCATGCAAACACCTTCATTCTTCCACCTGTCCAAGATGATGAGCATGTACATGCTGACTCTTCTTCAGATGAGAGTTATGATTCATAGGACTTAGATGATATAGATACAGATTCAGTATAGTCAGATGCAGATTCAGAGAATCTAGATGTAGTTTCATAACCAAAGCATAGGCCCAAGTGGGCACAAACTACTCTTTATAATGCAAGGGATATTGTTAGTGATCCATCGATACTAGGAGGACTCAATATAATTTCAAGGAGCCTCCTATTGCACTCATTGCCACTAAACCATTTCCCTCTAGGAATATTTTCTTGGTTTAGTCTTCAAGTCCATATTCTTATGGAGAGGCTGTTGGAAATCCCTTTTGGGAATCCACCATGTAGGAGGAGTACAACTCCCTCCTCAAGAACCAGACTTGGGATCTGGTTCCCCTTTATTATGGAAGGAAACTCATCAGATGCAGATGGGTATAAATGACCAAGAGTGCAGTGGATGGACATATTAGCATATCCAAAGCTAAGCTTGTTGCCAAATGATTTCAGCAGGTCCATGGCATTGACTATTATGAGACCTTCACTCCAGTAGCGAATATGGGTTCCATATGTTTGGCACTTTCCATTGTGGCGACCAAGGGATGGGAAGTACATCATATGGAGCAACCCCGGGGATTTATGCAGGATTCATCCTTGGTCTGTCGACTGAAGAATTCTCTTTATGGACTCAAGTAGGCTTCGAGGGCATGGTATGCCAAGATGGAATCCTACCTATTGACACATAACTTTGTATGTTGTGAATCAGACTTGAATGTCTACATGCTCAGGATGACCGATTCAATTCTACTCTTAGTTCTGTATGTTTATGATTTGTTGATCACCGGTTGCTCAAATTTAGTGATTGTTGCATTCATGAGGATTCTACATGACATGTTTTTGATGAAAGACATGGGTAGACTACACTTCTTCCATGGACTCAATATCAGTCAGGATGCATCAAGAATCAAAACGTCTCATGCCAAGTATAAACAAGATCTCCTTGAGAGATTTCACATGACATACTACGAGTCTACTCCGACTCCTTTCCTATCAGGATTAAAACTTGAGGATGGAGGGAACACTCCACTAGTAGAAAAAACACTATAAAAGCAACTAGCTGGTAGCTTGTTGTATCTCACACACTCCAGAATAGACCTCTTCTTTGCAGTTGGCGCAGTTTCCAAGTTCATGCAGGAGCGGCATGAGCTACATTGGAAGGATGCAAAGTGTATCCTTCGATACTTACAGGGACCCATCACCTTTGGGATTCATTATGCAGTAGACTCTACATTAAATCTCATCGGTTTTACTGATTCTCACTGGTATGGTGAAAAAACTGATCACAAGTTCACATTTGGTTACTCACTCAATCTTGGTTCCGGGCCTATCTGTTGTTCGAGCAAGAAGCAAGATGTTATTTCTCTTTCTTTAGTCGAGGTAGAGTATAGAGGCATAGTTAACATAACCATTCAGGCTATGTGGCTACAAAATTTTCTCACTAAGTTGGGCATTCAATTTCATCGTCCGATCGTCATCTGGTGTGACAACTAGAGCACTCTGAATTCTGTAGAGATCCATTTCAGAGGCAGAGGATGAAGCACATAGAGATACACATGCACTACATTTGGTACATAGTACACGAGGGGATAATTGACCTACATTTACGTCCTTCAATAGAGAATATGAAAAACATCTTCACCAATACCTTCACTCAGAAAATTTTACATTCTCTGTGAAGTCATCTTGGAGTGAAGGACACCGTTTCCTAGCAACTGTAGCTATTATTTTTACATACATTGTACCTTGATGGGGGGAGCTTCCAGTAAATTTTTCCCTCTTTAATCACTTTATTTGAGTTTATCTTTTCTACTTGGGTACCTAACATGGCCTTGTTGTTGGGACCCATTCTTTATTTTCTCCATAGTGATTTTCAGGGGGGGTGTTGGAGTTACTTCACACACACCTAGGATTTATTTTTCCTAAAGTTTTTCCTTGTTAATTATTCATTGTTAGTCATTATCCAGTCTCCTATATTTTAGGAATAATATTCCTCTAGGGAGAATATTCTCTTCAGTTTTCACTTAATTTTTCACTTCAGTTNTAGCCTAACACGACGCTCTTCCGATCTTCGCGTTAGGCTATAAGGGGGGTGTTGGAGTTACTTCACACACACCTAGGATTTATTTTTCCTAAAGTTTTTCCTTGTTAATTATTCATTGTTAGTCATTATCCAGTCTCCTATATTTTAGGAATAATATTCCTCTAGGGAGAATATTCTCTTCAGTTTTCACTTAATTTTTCACTTCAGTTTGACTAGTTGAGTGGAGTCTAGATGTTGCATTGGTTTTGTCACCATGCAACATTGGGATAATCACTAGCTAATGCACATTAGCCTTGGTATCATCACTTGACTAGAGAATTACCCATGATTCCTTGATATCCTCCTCAATTTACTATTTTTCAGTCAGTTAACTAAAGACTGGTAGACTAGTTAGCTCGACTAAGTGGCAGTTCACTCCTGTAACTGCCTGAGAAACTAGATTAGGTGGTAGTTTACTTTTGTAACTGCTGGTGTGTCTCCAGATCACTCTAGAATTCCACTATGGTGCATTGTATTCTCCTCCATCACACATTGATTACATTATACAAAGTATATCATGTGTAAATTATTCATTATTCAGAACGGTTAATGAGAATTCTTCCATTATTTCTCTCTTTCTTCTTCTTTCTCAGTTTCTCTCTACAAATCTGTGTGGTATTTTCTAGCTAGATATATTCTGTGCATGTTCAAAACATTTACAATTTGAGTAGTTGGTTATTTGAGTAATGGAAGTGATAAAATTAGCTTTGAATAAGGAGTGCATGAGTCAAGAACAATTGATGGCATGTCAAGGAAATACAAGACATTTCAAGGCAAGGCATGGCCAGGATAGGCATGGCATGTCAAGGAAAGCCAAGGCATGGCATGTCAAGGAAAGGAAAGGCATGGAATGTCAAGGAAATCCATGTAAATGCAATTCATGGCATGTCGAGGCAAGTTATGTCAATGAAAGGCAAGATCTGTCAAGGAAATTCATGTTAATTCAAGGCAATGCATGTCAGGTAAATCCATGGCAAGGAAAGGCAAGGAATGTCAAGGGAAGGCATGGAAAGTCAAGGTAAGGAATGCCAAAGTAAGGCAAGGATTGACAAGGAAACAAAATACATGTCAAATAAAGACATGGATTGTCCAGGAAAGGCATGTTAAGGAAAGGAAAGACATGTCAAGGCAAGGCATGGCTTGTCAAGGAAAGGCATGGCTTCTCAACGAAAGGCATGGCAAGGCAAGGCATGGAAAGGAAAGGTAGGTCATGTCTTGTCAAGGAAAGGTATGGCATGGAAAGGCATGGAAAGGCAAGGCAAGGTGAGGAATTTCAAGGAAAGGCATGGCATGTCAAGCCAAGGTATGCCAAGGCAAGGCAAGGCATGGCATGTCAAGGCAAGGAAAGATATGTCAAGGAAAGACATGAATTGTCAAGGAAAGGCATGGAAAGGCTAGACATGACATGTAAAGGAAAGGCATGGAAGGTCAAGGCAAGGCAAGGATTGTCGTGTCAAGGAAAGGCATGTCAATGTAAGGCATGACATGTCAAGGCAAGGAAAGTCAAGGCTAGGCATAGATTTGTTTTATGATCTTTACTAGCATTTATTAGAATTGTTGAATGTTTTACATCATTGGAATAGCATCTTAGTTGTAACTTATTTGATATTATATTATCATATGCGCACTTTGGTATGATGTAATATGATTATTTTTTCATTTCATATGTTGTAATATTAGATATATAATAGATAAATTAATTATTTCATGAAATAACTAATAACTTTTCATTCTAAATGTTTGTTTTTGTAGAACAAGGATCTTCCAGAAGATTTGGATCATCTTAAACAAATAGATCCAGATCATGATGTTGGGTCTGATGCTGAGATGGTATATGATGCTCATGATGATGACATAGATACATATGACAACGATGACATTTCCAATGTCGATGACGATGATGACGATCATGATGATGATGATCATGATGGTGATGATGATGTTGAGGTAGTTGTTGGTAGCAACCAATGACATTCATGATCATATAGACTGCATCATGGATCATTTTTTATATATTTCTATAATTCCTCTTTTCATGGTTACTATCATATGTATCATTTTCAAGACCTCTAGTACCATATTATTCAGTTGTAGAATTTTTACATGTTTCATGTTGACTTATATCATTTGGAAATGATGTATCATATTAACTTGTATCATTTTGTCTTACATAATTTATTATTTTTATTTATATGATTTGTACATGATGTATCATTTTGACTTATGTTGACTGTTGGACATGTATCATTTTCAGATGATATTGATCTAATGCCATATATATTTGAATTTCACTTGTTTTAGTTATATATGATGATGATATTATCAATATTGTCTCGTCAATTTTATATATTGAAAGTGACTGATGATTTTTGGATGCATATTTATTATGTATGATGGTTTTGATTTACTGCTCATGATGGATGTTTTAAAATTCACTTAAATTATAGATGTTTGACTCACTTGTTTTAATTATAGATGATGATCATGTTATAATAATTATATTGTTATTCTATATATA
>JASDQU010242379.1:71332-90534 GCA_032191745.1 Picea mariana | reverse complement strand
GTGTGCAGGCTGGTCGAGACCTTAGAACACATAGACTAAGGTTGAGAGATTGAAGTACTATTGTTGTAGAGTTGCATAGAGTTAAGAGATTCAAATATTTAGAAATATTTGTAGAAGTGCCGCAAGGAGTGCATGCAGAAATCCCTTAGGAGATTTGAGTTTGTGAAAGAAAGCTTAGGAGAGTTAGTGTCTTCAAGTGTTGAAGAGCAGGAGAGGAGTTTTGGTCATAGTGCAGAGGCAAGTCAAAGTGAAGAGGATCGTTGAGGTGACTCAGAGAAGAGGTTCTTGAAGAAGGAATTTGGATGGTCGAGGTTCTCCAAGGAGAACTCCTGAAACAACGAAGATCGTTGGATCTGCGGAAGATGCTAGGTGGATAACGGTTAGGAGAGAGCCATCCTTTAGATATCTTAGATTTATGTCGGTCGTTAATCAATATTCCCAGGGCCGTCAGATCATTTAAGACTTTTGGGGTTCGAAAGTCTGAAGTGAAAGCCAAAATCCTTGGCTGATCAAACCCCCAAAATGCAAAAAGGAGGTTTTCGTGTGTGGAAGTAAGGAGAAGCAAGTTTAATTTTTTGGGACTTTGAATTTTTGGGTTTCAGAAGTCTCAAGGGAAGGATATTGAGACTCAGCAAGAGAGAAAACTTGAAATCAAATGTCGCAACAAAGGATCATCGAAATTCAGAAAATCGGGGATTACGAGGACATAAGGTGGTTCGAGGAATTCCAAACTCCCGATACCCGAAAACCCAAAATAAATAAGAAGGCGACACTTGGAAGGATAGGAGACTTCCTATCAAGGTTCATGAAAGCAGTGAGGAGAAGTACAATTTCGGCTTTTCTTGACTTCAGATACCAGAAGACGAAGGTGACAGAGTATTCGATCCTTAGCATATCGAACTCCCGGTACGCGAAAGTCCAAAAGGATTTCAGTAGAAAAAATTTCAGCATTTCGGGGTTCAGAGGTCTGAGAGCCCCGAGGACATAGTGGAAGTGATTTTCGGTGGTTGAAATCCCAAAACCGCGAAGAGGAAGGGAAGACCGAAACATTTTCATTTCGGTAAATCAAAAGTCGGAAGTTCGGGACTCCAGGGGTCGAGAGCAGAGTTGCACATCATCGTAACTCCCGAATTCACAAAAGACAAAGAGTCGAAATTGACATTAGAAAAGGTCAAGCATTAATATTTTGGGTTTCGGAGGTTGAAGAGGTAAGGCACTCGACCACAAGATTTGTGAAATCATGAAATCCAGTATCCAAAAATAAAAGAGGGGTTCCCTGAAGGTTTTTTGTGGGTGTTGATTTCCCAAAAGGGAAATAAAAGAGCCAATCGAGCTCTCAGGGGCCGAAAAGAAAATATCCTCTGCAAATCCCAACCTGTGGGTCTGGTGGTCTGTGTCAAACTCCCACACTACCATGGTGCTCAAAATCACTCGAAAAAGGGGCTTTGAAAGTTTACCCCCTATGCCAGATCTATATTGTGCCTCACTAAGCTAAACCCTAGTTTTGGAGATCCTTTAACAAACACTTTTTTGGGCAAAAATATCAGCGGAGAGGGGTCCCCCTAGCTGGAATCTGATGCCAGGATTTCAAAAAAACTAACATTTCATTGATATGATTCATATTTTGGGTTCTATGGAAAGTTTCAACTCACCTCTTGAAGCCATTCAAGGACACAATGACAATTTGGTCTGCAGGCACAAAATTAGAACAGGGTGATGTAACTAAGTTCCATAAGCTTTGGAAGGTGTGTATGACCAACTCCAACACGACCATGTTTCCCAAAATTTCCTGACAAGTGGGATTTAAAAGTTGACCACCTATGTTGGATTTGGATTGTGCCGCAATGAGATAAACCCTAGTTTCAAATATCCTCTAACAAACACTTTTCTGGGTGATGAAATCATAGGAGAGGGGTCCCCCTAGCTGTAATATGATGCAAGCATTCCAACATAACTAGTGTTTCATTGATTCAAGGCATGATTTGGGTGATATAGATATTTGCAACTTGCCTCCTCAATCCATCCAGGGACACAATGACAATTTGGTCCAGGGGAAGAAAATCACAATTGGGTGATGTAACTGAGTTTTGTAAGCTCAGGAAGGTGTTTATTACCAACTCCCACATGACCATGCTTCCCACAATCGCCCGATAGAGGGCATTTGAAATTTGACCCCCTATGTTGGATTTTCATTATGCCTCATTAAGATAAACCCTAGTTCCAAAGATCCTTTAAAAAACACTTTTTTGGGTGACAAAATCATAGGAGAGGGGTCCCCCTAGCTAGAATCTGGTGTCGGGAGTCCAACATAGCTGGGTTTTTGTCGATCTGAGACACTATTTGGTTTCTATGGTGAGTTGAAACTCACTTAGTGAAGCCATTCAAGGACATAATGATAATTTGGTCTAGGGGCACAAAATCACAACCGAGCGACATAATTGAGTTTCGTAAGTTGTGAAAGGTGTTTATGACTAATGCCCACATGACAATGGTGCCCACAATCACCTGACACATGGTATTTGAAAGTTGATCCCCTGTGTTGGATTTGCATTGTGCCTCACTAAGACAAACCCTAGTTTTGTATATCCTCTAACAAGAAATTTTATGGGCAACGAAATCACAGGAGAGGGGTCCTAGTAGCTGGAATTTGGTGCCAGGATTCCAACAGAACTGATGTTTCATTGATCTGATGCACAATTTGGGTGCTATGGTGAGTTGCAACTCACCTCCTAAATCCATTTAGGGAAAAAATGAAAATTTGATCCGGGGTCACAAAATCACAATCAGGTGACAAATGAGTTCCATAAGATTTGGAAGGTGTGTATGACCAATGACCACATGATCACGGTTCCCACAATCACTAGGCACATGGGATTTGAAAGTTGACCCCCTGTGTTGGATTTTCATTGTGCCTTACTGAGCTAAACCCTATTTCCATAGATCCTCTAACAAGCACTTTTTTGGGAAACAAAATCACATGAGAGGGGTCCCCCTAGCTGGAATTTTATGCTAGGAGTCCAACATAATGGGTGTTTCCTTGATCAGAGGAACGATGTAGTTGGAAACATGCCTTATTTTATATGAGGAGAATGGGGTTAAAATCATGATGAGGTACATGATAATGATGAGGATGAATATGAATTTTCTAAGACATGATAAATATAAACATAACAATAGGTCTTTCGAATGATCCAAACCATGGGTTTCAAGGACATCATAGATATGGGAAAATATGAACAAGGCCCATCTGAGCTACCAATTATTGATAAAAGACATAAAGGCCTATGGATGAGATCCACTCCAAAATACACCATTTTCTTAAAATGGAGAGCTACATTCTATATTTGCACCACTAACAAATAATAAGGATGAATTTGAGAATATTATAGGGGATTTGAGTTAGAGGACTCTAGTCCTGGTTATTATGAAGCGATTCCAACCCCATTAGGAGAAATATACTCATGAAGGGAAACACAGATCAATACAAACGTTTATTTTATTTGACCATACCATTCTTCTAAGACTCTATGAGAGAAAGAGAGAAAAGGGGCCAAATAATTTTGTATAGTTTCACTAGAGCCTTCTGACTCAAGATACACATAAATAAACAACTCAACACAAGAAATGCAAATTGACATATTAACATAACAATATCCAACTAAGTTATTGAAAGTCAACTAATGATACCTCATTCTCCATCCAGATAACAAAATCATACCACTTTTTTTCCTATATCATATCAAATTCGTATTGTGATGGATAATGGCCATATTGTTGCTCCTGTCAAAACATGGTAGATGGACTAGTTAAAGTAATCAATATGCAACCATTTAATTTTTTGTACACAATTTAAAAAAAAATATCAATTCAGATATTCCCAGGATTTACAAACTTGCATATTGAGGCTTCTATTACTGTTTGGACACTATGATGTGTGGCATAAAATTTGGCAAGACTAGCCTTTGAGGCCTTGTCCTAAAACATACACTAATTCAATTTAGATTATGCACGAGTAAAACATAAAAATCGTCTAATGAATTTGAAATAATCTAGTGTCAAAAATTCAAATATCTGTATGCTCTCCTCACTGAACTTCCTCTGTGCATCCACTCTATCATATGCTTTCACGAGATCTTTCCATACCTTCACATTTACATCAATTGGCCTTCTTTTGTTCCTTATCTCGAGAGGAATTGCTTTTATATTTTTCATCTGGTTGCAATGAAATCTCTTGCAATTTTGAGTCATTTCTTTTTTTATCTTCTTTACTCACCAATCTATCCTAAATTCAACCTCCATGTCATTAATGACTTCTTTTTGAAGGTGCAAGGGTATCTTAAAGAATGGAAGATGTAGATTCTCTTTGAAGCGTTGAAGGCGTGATTCATTCAACCTATGCATGAACACTTTCCCATCATCTGTCATTCTGATATTCATGGAAACAACATCATATTCTACCTTGGTTTGATATGTACCAGTGCAAGATGCATAACACGTATTGGTGGTGGAAGAAATATGTGACCTAGGAGTGGATGGTACATTGGACGTCTCTAATCCTCGTTCCACATTCTTAGAGGTTATTGAGATTGAATTTATCCTTGATCTTTTGCATGATCCAGGAATTGATGGGGAACCAATCGATTCCATTTGAGAGGGTTGGTTTGGTTGGATTTTTTTAGTTCCTTTAGTAGATTGTTCTTCCACATATTTTTAAAGCATGGACAAGTCCATACCTTCTAGTTTCTTCATTGCTTCTACCCCCAATATAGAATCCATTGCCTCTTTCAGTTTATCTGGGTCATGTCCTTATACATGTACGATCAATTTCTTATTTTAAATTTAAAAATAAAAACAATAAACCCTATATATACAGAGGAAATTTATTCTTTTATAATATTGAAATAAAAAAAAAAAAACAAAAAAAATTCAAACAAGCAATGGAAACATGCAAAAATCTATAAATTGAGTATGAAATATCTCATTATGGAAAGAATTAGATCCCTTTGCTCCTTTCCCTCTGCTGCTTGACATTTTTTGACGTCCTAGTGAGAATTGGTTTCCTCAAGACTGTGGAAAATCCCTCTCTTTTCTCTGTATGTGTTGAAACATCCAGTGGGATTATAGATCACTCAATTGGTTATGGGTCAACATCTAGTGGGATTATAGATCGCTCAATTGGTTATGGGTCAATGGGATCAATTGGATATAGATCATGGGTGGTGCTTTCTTATTGTTCCTTATTGTTCATCATCTATGGCTGGATATAGATCATCAATGGACTTTCTTACTGATCCCTTGCATTGATCAACTGCCTCTTTCTCTATGGGTGAGGATCTTCCCACACTTTCCCATACCTTTTCTCTAGGTGGTTCTTTTGGGTATGAGACTCGAGAATGCACAAACCCTTTCTTTTGGGTGTGTGATGGATCTAAAATCATGAATGGAGTATCATGAATGCACAAAAGCTTGCTTTTGTGTGTGCAGGCTCTATTATTTTCATTTTTCGTTTTGGGTGCGTGGGCTCTATTATTTTTTTAATTTCACGTTATACAAATTTTGTGTTATCTTAATAATGAATTTGGTATATGCGTGGGATCTATTATTTTTATTTTCCTTTAATATTTGGTTCTAAATTAGGTGCCATTAGCGCTGGATTTAGCACCCCAAGTTGACTGGTTTTTGTCCACTAGATGGTGCTAAATCCGATGCTAATGGCACCCAATTTAGAGCCAAATAGTAAAGGAAAACAAAAATAAATAATAGAGGTGACTCTTTGTAAACCATATAATCAATTGCGGTTTTATGTGATGGTAATGTGGTTGTATTGTTTAGTAGTGTCTCAACCCATTTTTTTTCAACTTCAACTATTGTGTTCCAAGAGGGACAATATCCCTTGAAATTCTTAGTAGACACTAGGTATATATTGAGTCATAAATGAAGAAGATAAATCTTGTATTGTTGAATCAATTTCCTACACTTATATATATTAGATCACATTAATCCTCACATGAAATATATGAATAAATCATCAAAATTATTCAATACCAATGCTCATCGCATTCATACTTAGTAATTAAGTAAATTAATCATAGAATGACACACAAATGTCACAATAACCTCAATTGATAATTAAAATACACAAATGTTTCATATGAAGGTCTACTTCTAGGGAAAACATATTAAATGTTTATATAGAATGGGATAAATAAAATACAATATAGAGGCCCATCATTACCCCCTAGCTAGAGGTTTTGCATGCCCATGTGAAAGAAAATAGTCCCTCAAAATTAGATCATTTCCTTGTTGAATCCTCCTACTCTGATTATTGATCCCTATGTTCTATCTAACTGATGTCATAAGCTACAATTTGGGTAACTCCATCCCTTCTATGATATCGTACCCTTAGCTCTATGTCACCCCATGTATTTTTCTCTTCTTCTTCATCCATATCCATCATATAATACCACGATGGAATGGATTGATGGAGGAGTAATGGATATTTGAATGTAATCCTATCCAGTTATGATTCATTATCTTGAGGGTATCAATGTGTAGGACAACCTTGAAGAAAGAAACTTTTAAATTAGATGGAAAGTGAGGCTCCATATTTCTAAACGTAAGTGGAATCTCCTCCCACTTGTTTTGGAAAAGCTTCACCGATTTATCTTTTGAGTTCTTCACCATGACTTTACAATGTGTAATTCCCCCCTTCAACTTCTCGTCGATCATGTTCACTAAATCTATGTTAGAATTCAACCTTTCATGGTTTTTGAGTATTTCTTTAAGATTAGTGGTTTTAGACATCACCTAAACGGTGTTATTCCTATTTATTCTTGTATCTCTATTCCTCGACAACCCTTTTCTCCTCAATTTTTACCGAGTAGAAAAATGCCCTCATTTGGTTATCCCCCACATAGGGATTAGGGGACCATTTGAAATGGTGAGGAATCACAAAATTGTGGATATAGAACTCATAGAGATTATTTTTATCTCTTCATTGCATCATTTTTATGCCTATGTCAACACTTTTTGAGTGTCCAACTCATGAGGGAGGCTCTTGGAAACATGTCCTAGTTGATGCTTGAGCCTTAGCTATTTGAAAAAAAAGTTGTATGTTCTTGCAGGAGGCCTTCAAGAGAGCATGTCCTTTTCTAATTCAACGGTCTTATGGGGAACTTTTTCTAGTTCCTCAATTTTCTCCACTTTATCTTCAACCTCCCTTCTTTGTTTTTTCAATGTTGTTTTTAAATCCTCGTTCTCATTCTCTAGTTGTTTCCTATCCTCCAAATGTTACATTTTAAACATTTAAAACTTTTCCTATAAGTCCACAATATACTTCCTGGTTGTGGTTGGACTTTACCATAGTTGCAATTTATAACCTCCTTTTGTATTTTTCCACTATCTTCCACCTTAGGGATTTTTCCCTAGCTTCTTCTAATTGGACAATGGGGTCCTTTATTCTAGGATTATTCTTCTTAGCATGAGTTCTACATGGGATTCTCCCAAATCCTTTGTTGGGATGGAAGGTATGTCCTCTTCAATGTCTATGGTAGGTGTGTGTTAAAAAATAGACAACTTATTTTTTACTTGGGGCATATTCCTTTCCCTTGTGTCTTTACTTTGTTTCCATCCCTATGGGTTTCCTATAGTAATTTGACGGGACTTCTATATGGTGTTCTTATATGGACCAAACTAGTAGCAATGTCCCTATCATTCTCTTGTTTTCTAGTAGACACTTATTTTTCTTCCTCCTTTATGTTTGTCTTCCTGTGTGTTCTCCTCTTTTTCTCATACACGCCTTTCCTCCAATATTTGCATTCTTCTGAGATTCTATTAGGATACCACTTGGTTCAGAATAGCTTCCAGGGAAAATAATTATTCTTTTCTAATGGTTAATAACATATCCTAGGTGATTTTTCAACTTTGTCCATCCAATGTATCATGTACAATTAGTTGGATAATCCCATGATGGGATAATGCATCCACCTTTCCTACCTACACTTTAGAACTCATTTCTCTTAGAGACTATAAAAAATAATAAGAAATGGTCAGGTTCGTTTCAGGTATGTTGATAGAAAATGTCTTCGATGATGTAACAATTTGAAGTGAAATGAATATACCATGATATTCCTTCTGTCACAAGTTATGTATTTCATTATGTGCAAGACCACCTCATCTCTTGGTGAGGGAAAATTATCTCTCTTAAAACCATTCTTGTTCTCTTCCATTGTTTCATATGACCCAAGGAAGATCCTTTTTGCATATCAGGTTAGTTTCCTTTCCTGCTTTTCCCGTAGAAATCCCATAGGGAGTATTGTAAATATCACCAACATAGGTTCATTGATTTATATTTGTAAGACTTTAACTATGGCCGTGTATTCCTTTTCCTCCAAGTTTTGTAAATTATGTGCAAATTCAAGGGAAATTCCATCATCAAACCCTTGATGCCTATTGAAGTATTCCAACCAATTAGAATTTTGGAATGTTTCATTCGCTTTAGGATTGGAATACAATTTAGAAGGGTTTATAGGTTCCATTCTATTAACTGTAGCTAGCATATTAGTATTTGATTAATCTTCTTTGCTAGATGTTGCCTTTTTACTCGGGGTATACCCCACTCTACTTATTATTTTGATAATATAAGAAAGAATCTCTTGCCTATTATTATTCTATCTCTGATATTAACTCATTCCTCTATTCTCAATTTTGGTATTGGGATTTTCCTTGGTATTTGATTTATTTTAAATTTCTCTATTCAAGTCTGTAACATCCCCTAGCCACCCGCAGGTCGGGGGATGTTGCCTTCAAGCCCACCCTTGGACTTCTTCCTCTTATCGATACATTTTTTAAAATTAAGGTTGCATAAAATAAAAGACTTTAACGACATGCAAAACAATATCCAACAAACGTGCATAGCCTAAAGATTAAATTAAATGATAATTAAATATACAACAGAAATACATTCATATGCATGTAAATAATAACACAATAGAGAGAACTTATCTTTAAGAAAGATGACAGCAATTGGATGCAGACCAAGGACGTTCCACCCAACCATAGATACCACTACTCCAATTATCAACAATAGTGTCACCCCCTACCTAGGGCTATGAGTCCACAAGGATGGTTACGGAGTGTACTTGGGTTCCAAAACCAATAAGCTCTCAAGATCTCACAGGTTTCCCAACACCCAAAAAAATCCAAGTACCCAACTCTCTTCTACCCATCTTGCACTAGCCGAGAGAATGGACCTCCACCCTTCTTTGCCATGTAGTCCCTCAGGAATTTCTTCTCCTTATTCGAGATCCATTGCAATTGGTCTAGAATATCAATGATGTAACTCTCAGGACTTGTTGGTGTGAGAAACACAGGGCACATACCAACACATCTCAGACATGCAAGCCTCGGGTCATAACTGGGTCACACCAGCGACCACTACAACCAACTATCTCATGTCTAATTCTTCAGCAGTTTGGCTCCCTTTCCCAAGCCAAGATGCAGGTGAGGATGGATAAGTGAATGAAAGGGTAAGGGGGTGCATGAAAGTGTGGGGAAATGAGGGAACATATAGGGAATCAAAGAAAATCCATCAGTCAAACCCCATCAATGTTATCCACAATTTTGGTCATCATGATGATAGTATGATGATGTTATGATGATGGAAAATCAAGCTCTTCACTAAGAACACTTTCTTGAGAAAAGTTACGCTTGTCTGTTTCCAGAACTCATGCTTTTAAAGGAGGTTCACAGACTACCTATATACTTGCCTGCAAGAATGACTAATTCTCGCAGGCTGCTTTAAGCTGGAGTGCGAGGGGTTCACACTGTACCTAATTGCTAGGGTGTGAACATCTTTTTAAAGAAGAAAAAGATGAAGCTCTCGAGCCTTCTAGAAGGGAATCTTTGAGAAGAATGAGTTGGCTAGAAAATGGTTATCTAAGTACTGGTTTTCTTGATATCTTTGGATCATTTCCTATCCAAGTAACTAATCCATTCTCTCTTATAAATTGAGAAGAATACTCATGGAAAGGGTTAAGAAAGCAGCAAGCTAGCAAGAGATTGATTGGAGAATTAGTGCAAGACTGTATGAAGGACTGATGCTACAACAACTAGAGACAACAACAAGGTCATCAAAAGTGGTTGGTTTTCTTCATGCATGAGCAAGTGTGTGTGTCGGAGCTAAGAGCCATCGAAAGGAGACCTACGACATCAAGTCTTAGGTTGTAAGTTTCACTTTCAATTAATCCAATACAGTAATATGTCCATTTTCCATAAAGATGATGTCATTTTATTACATAACTCCTTGATCATATGTATAGATTATCTATTGAATATATTGATCTGCCTTCACTTCGATTGGTTTGTACTGTTGTGATCTGAACGGAACAAGAGCATTGAAGTGAATCTTGGAACAACAGAGACCTAAGGAAAGTGTTCATAAGGTATGTCCATAATCCTTACCTCTTAGTTCATTCAATAGGTTAAATATAGGGAAAGTGTATTATTCTGTCCTGTTTTGTTCTAGATCCAGGTGGATCTAGGGAGATCGGTTTGTGTCTGCACTCACGGATTTATCCTGAAACAAAATTGGCGACTCCACTGGGGATCTATTCCCTTTTCTTTATGTTTTTTTGAGTTTTATGTGGCCATTTTCTCTATTTGCATTTTTCTCCTGTTTTGTCAGTGTCTGGGTCCCCAGGACATCCTGAGAGACCTTCTGGGTCTATAAGCCAGTCTGCTTTTTGCTTGCTTTTTCAAAATTTTTATTATCTTCAGGAGTTCTCGCACTGTGTTCATTGACAGCTTGCGAGAACCAGTCAAGTTTTCACCCTGCATATAGGGTCCAGTGCGAACACCTCACACCTTGCTTTAAAGTGGCCTGCGAGAATCCTCTCTTCTCGCACTGTGTGACACTGCTTGCCTGCGAGCAAGATTTTTGAAAATTTTGGAATTGAGTTTTGACTTTTTCAATTGCTCAGAACAGTTGAATTGTGTCTTTTTGTCTTATTGGATCATTGACTTATACATCTCTTGTTGTAGTTTTCTTTCTTGAACAAAGTTAGGGTTTCAAGGTTTTTCTTGCCCTTGGTAGCTTGACTTTCATTTCTTGGCTCTGACTGGCATTTTCATTCTCTCTAACTTCTGGAGTTGAGTGTGTCTAATTGGCTGAGAACCAGTGATTGGTCAAGAGTCAAGTGTTTGGTGTTTCTCAGTTGCTTGGTGGTTCAAAAGAACATTTTTGTTTGCATTGAGAAGCCTCATTAATTTGCTTTTTGTTTTTACTTTCGTTGAAAGATTTGGTTGGGTTGTCATTGTTTGATTCTGTATGATTTGATTTTCTTTTCTCATTAATCAGAGTTCTTCTTGGAAAGTGAACAATAAGTTTTCTTTCAAGATTTTGTTTTTGTCATTTTGAAAACATTGCAAAATCAAATTTTAGAGTTTATTGAAGTATTGGAAAAAGACATTTATAGATTGTTCATTGATAAATGATTGTTTGCATCGACATCTGAATGGAAAATTGTTCATTACATTGAAGTATTTGAGTTGATTTGGAAAATTTTCTCTCTCTCCCATAGCTAGGATTCATGGAATGAAAAGAATCATATTTCATTATCATCCTTGCATTATTTGGGTCAGAGTCACACATCATGAGTTTCACTTCCGTTACCTTTGAGTAATCAACAGCTCTTAAAAACATTGAGTAATCTTAAAATTGATCTAGTAACTTTTTCTAGGGCTCTTTTACACCAACATATTAGCTAGGCTAGTGCTTTGGAGTAGGAAGAGAGACACGCTCTCAAAAAGCTCAAAAACACACAATAGAATCTTGAGTTAGGGAGTGTTAAATTCCATTTGAAACATATTGTCCTGGGATGCCCTTCTAACACAAGGGTCAAGCACTAGGTCGCATTGGTGTTGGCAGAGTTACTAACCCTGCTTTGTTGACATCGGTGTAGAGATTGCACGTATTACGAGGATCACTCCGAGGTATACCCACAATTATGAGTGGAAGCCTTTGAGTTGGTTTCGAGCTAGATACCCTGCCCTTGCATGTGGATCGGACTGACGATTGTTCCCCCAGGCTGTATTGTTGTTTGTGGTGACCTTAGTGGCCTATATCTCTAGGTTCTTACCCAAGGTGACTGTGGAGGGGAAAGTCTTCACGGTACCTGGAATCAACGTTGATCAAACTCACTCGGGATCCTTGGAGGGTATACCCACGATTATGTGTGGGAGCTTGCACCAGGGCATAAGTCTGTTAAGCAGGTCATCAATGTAAATTTTCCACCTTAGCCTCACCCCTTCTCGTCTCGTTGTTGCGACATTGGATTTCATCACCAACTAGTGGCTTCGAAATTAGAAGGTATTGTTTTCTTGGTGATTTCTTTCTAGATTTTTCTTTACTAGTGCGTGTTGTTTCTCAAAGTTGACCATAGGATTTTCTTCACGGAGCTTGTCACTTGTTTACAATTTCTCCCCCACGACGTTCACGTAGGATGCAAGGTTTATCCCCGGAACATCCAGACGCTTCACAACCCTTGCATACCGCAACACCTAAGGGTACCCCTGAGGGCTCTCCTTGTCAGAGTGAAGTTCCCGTTGTTACTCCACCACACATGGAAACAAGTGAAGTGCAAGACATTTCTACACCACATCCACAAGTAGAACGCACTGATTCTCTAGGAGATTTTTGAATTACCAATACTATAGAGGACTATTGCATTCGTCGTGGTGAACGACCTGTTGGATGAGTAAATCCTTCTGAAGAAACCATTGTTACTTATTCTGAATCAACTATTGGGCCTTATCATGGTATAGTAGGCCAAGATCCTTTTTGGTCGGGTGATCTCCGACGAGCCATTTTTGGTACTGAATCACCCCCTGTCTACGAAATTAATCCTTCTGTGTCTTCTGAGACAGAAATTGCACCCAAGACTACTACTTATCATTTTGTTCTCCCTCCCGAGATGGCCCATCTCACGAATACTACGAGTGTCTAGACCGAAATTCCTGCAACTACTCTTGCTCCTATTAATACCCAACAAATACCTGATGTCATCCCGACATTACCGCCCGGTTACCACGTGCTGAATGCGTTGTTGAATGTTGCCAATCCAACACCTCCGCAAACCCTAGCCGGTTCTCCAGGTGGTCCTCCTTTTCCTGGGAATCCTATTCCCAGTTTCATTCTGACACTCCCTTAGTTTCCTTCTGGTAATCCTAACCCTAGTGGTACTTTCCCAACTGTTGCACCAAACCCATAGATTCCCGTTGGTGGACAGGGTGGTACAGTTCCTTTTCCTTTTCCTCGACAAAACACAGTTACTACACAGCCTACGGTTGGCACACAACTTCCAGGGGGAGCTATACCTATAGTAGGGGGGCCAACCTCACCTTTTGGACAAAATATACCTCCTGAATTGGCCCAGTATTGGAATTAGCTTCTACAAAACTTTCCTCAAAATGCTGGGGGGCAGCAACCTGTCCCTACCATTGGCCAACCTTATCCTGGGGTAACCAATCCTATTTGGGGTTCGGGACAGACTACTCAACCCCAGGTCCCTACTCAAACTCAAGGTCACAATCCTTGGGGGTTACTATCCTGTTCAGCCACCACCAAATCAACCAGGGCCTTCCCTCTATGGACAGTCTGCTTACGGTCCTACTGGTCTGCCGACAGGGTTTCCACCCCAAAGCCACCAGTATCCGCAAGTAAACCGACATTTGCCTTTTCTTGCCACCTTGGATTTGCCAGACTTGTCTAGGATCCTCAATGATCCTATTCACCACTCTTCCCAGTGGCCTGTTATCCCTGCTAAGCTTCCATCGAATATTCTGAAATTCGATGGCAAGGCGGGAGAGGACCCAAATAATCATGTCATGACTTTTCATTTATGGTGTTCGTCCAACTCGCTGATGGATGACTCCATTCGTCTACGTCTTTTTCAACGAACCCTCACAGGTTCCGCAGTGAAGTGGTATATTGAATTACCACGAGGTTTCTTTTCTGNCGTCTACGTCTTTTTTCAACGAACCCTCACAGGTTCCGCAGTGAAGTGGTATATTGAATTACCACGAGGTTTCTTTTCTGATTTCAACACCCTAGCTATGGCTTTTCTCACACACTACCAGTTACCGATCCGTTACGATACTGGGACGGAGATTTTAACTTCCTTCAAACAAAGTACACGCACTCATATATCTGATCATATTCATGAGTGGCAAAGGAGGCGACATCTCATTAAACTTGAGCATCCCAATCAGTTACTGGTAGAATGGTTTACAAAATCGGTAAAGACATTTCTATGGGCGGTGTTGTTACAGAAGAGTAGGCTATAAGTCGTGCTCAATATCTTGATCTTGTTTATTCGCAAACGAGAACTCTTTATGATTTATTACCTGATTTGCCTCGTCCTAGTACTTCCAGCACTTCACCTGCTCCAGCTGCCTCGCATGCAGCTGATGGTGTGATTGGTACTGCTCTTACCCACTCACATTCGGTCTCAAGTACAACCCCTAAATCCAATTCTTCTAGTGTTCAAAATGCTCTGTCTCCTGCTCCTACCACCGGTAAAACTTTTGAAGTGAACGATGTTCAATCTACTTCGACCGGTAAAAATAAATCAAAGAAAGGGAGAGGCAAGAATAAGGAGAGTAAAACATAATAATCAAAACAAGAAAACTAAAACCCCTCCTGCTGACGACCGAGATAAGCGTAAGCCACGATATCCTTGCCTTATCTATGGTGATGATCATTACACAAAGGATTCTCCTAGACGTGCCAAGGTTAATAAGTTCCTTCAAGTAACACCGAAACCCTCTACGCCGACAGTCTTGTCCCAACCCTTCCCGTCTCAGCAACTGACTTCTTTGGTCATTCATGACCAACCTTCTACGTCTGTGACATCATATTTTTTTATGTTCTCCGGTGATTCTAAGAATCATGACGTTGCCATCGCAACTAGAGCCAAAGACTATTCTCCATCTAAGGAGAGAGTTGACGATTTACCTCCTGATTTGGTATAGCCCTCTTCGCCAAATCCACCTACGAATGGTCCTCTTCATATCGAACGAACGAGCCTTGATACAGTTCTATGACCCCTGAAAGGTGTCGTTAAGAATTTGACATTCAATCCTCATGCTCGTGCGGCCCAGAACTATAGCATTGTAGAAGATCTGGCCCAAGCACCTTCAGCGATGTCTGCCCTGGAAGTCCTTCAGTCTTGTCCTACGCAACGAAGGGATCTATTGAAAGCTATAGGTGGAATCGATCCTACAGATATGAATTTGATAGTGTTTGACTAGGAAGATAATGTTCCAAGGTTACCCCCACAACTTTCTTTTCAGATACAAGTTATTGTCTCCGACAAGAGCATCTGCCGAACTGTTGCTGATGAGGGTGCCTCTATGTGTGTAATGTCTTTTACTTGTTGGAAAGCCATTGGCTCTCCTCCGTTAACTGAATCAAAAAATACTTTGAAAGCTTTCAATGGCTTAGGTTTTAAGCCTTACAGTGTTCTTCCATCGTTGCTGGTTACTCTCGAAGGTAAAACAGTCCAAGTTGAAGTGGAAGTTTTCGATGCTCCCTTAGATTATAATCTTCTTCTTGGCTATAGCTGGGTAGATTCTATGCGCGCTGTTGTGTCAACACTGTTCCGTGTAGTCCGTTTTCCTCATCAAGGAAAGATCGTTATGGTTGATCAACTTTCCTTCTTTAATTCTGATACTCGCACCGAAAACGTGTCATTTATAGCTAAAACCCCACCAGCTTACGAGAATGTTGGAGTCGGTCTCTTAAAAGACTCTTCGTTAATGGGTACTTTTCCCATACCACCACCACCCGATATTCTACGTCCATCAGTTGCTTCGATTAATATGATCTCCACCATCCCTCATGAGCTTCCGATGTCTTTTGACCCTTGGGTGGTCCCCGATCCAGGAGATCATCCTCGTTTCGGAAACGTTATGCCGTTAAGTCCGATTGAGTCTGCTTATCATGCGATTCAATCGAAAACACCTTCTTCACCCTCTCTTGAGGAGTTGTCTCCCAATCCTTTCCATGTCATCTTCCCCACTAATGAGATGATAATGTCCATCATGGTCAATACACCTTGGGACGATGGGCATCATCGTTCCATACTGTTTCTGGAACAACACACTCTCGAGAATTACCAGCGGATTTCGACTTCGTCGACCGTTGTAGTTATATCGACTGTTCCCAGATCTACACATGATTTGTTTGCAGAAGGGAACCTCAGTAATATTTCTCCCACGATACCCATTGATGTTTTAGTTAAACCTGGGATAGTTGAAAATGTTCACATTGGAGCTTCGTGTTCTCCAGAGGAAATTGTCACCTACACTGCTTTGTTCAAAGAATTCTATGATATCTTTGCCTGGAGTTACGAAGAGATGCCAGGTATTGACCCTGCTATCATTGTTCATGAAATTAAGACATACCCCGGAGCTAAACCAGTCCAGTAGTGCCTCCGTCCCGTCCATCCACGTAAAGCGACAACTATCAAACTCGAAGTTGAAAAACTTCTCAAAGCCGGTTTTATTTATCCCGTGGCTCTGACAGAATGGGTTTCTAACCCCGTACCGATTGACAAGAAAGGTGGTAGTATACGTGTTTGTGTTGATTACTAGGATATTAATAAAGCCTATCCAAAGGACAACTTTCCAACCCCTTTCGTCGACCAGATCGTCGATGACTGTGCCGACAGTGAAATCTTTTCTCTTATGGATGGATTCTCAGGCTATAATCAAATTAACATCGCTCCCGAGGACCAGCATAAAAATTCTTTTATTTGTCCTTGGGGTACTTTATCCTATAGGAAACTCCCCTTCGGTCTTAAGAATGCAGGTGCTACGTTTCAACGTGCTATGTCTTATGCATTTCATGATATAAAGCATATCGTTCAACCTTATTTGGATGATTTTCCATCTCATTTTTTACACTGCGTCGATCACCCCAATCATCTCCGAGCATTTTTCGTTCATTGTCGGTTCTATCGCATTCGTCTAAACCCTCATAAGTGCGTTTTTTGCGTAGAGTCCGGCTGTCTTCTCGGTTTCATTGTTTCATGTCAAGGGATCTGGGTAGATCCTATTAAGGTCGAGGTGATTCTTAATCTCCCTCCTCCTTCTTCACTGCGCCAGTTACAAAGTTTGCAGGGGAAAGCAAACTTTCTTCGTTGCTTCATCCCGAATTACTCTGAGATTACTCGAGGTTTTACACGTCTTCTAAAGAAAGGTTCAGAGTTTGTCTGGGATAAGTTTGCTAACAACGATTTTGAAGTTTTAAAGTTGTCCCTCACGAAAGCCCCTCTTTTTTTCCCTCCTGACTATAGTCGAGATTACTTTCTTTATCTAGTTTCTTTC
The DNA here is from genome assembly GCA_032191745.1 of Picea mariana. Lineage (NCBI taxonomy): Eukaryota > Viridiplantae > Streptophyta > Pinopsida > Pinales > Pinaceae > Picea > Picea mariana. Next base: position 73,146 of record JASDQU010242379.1, on the reverse strand, counting down.
GAGTATACTATCGGCATGGTCCTCGTTCAGGAGGATGATACACACGATGAACATGTTATATATTACTTGAGTCAGAGTCTCACTTCGACGGAAATCAAGTACCAACATGTTGAAAAGATGGCTTTGGCTGTTGTTCAAGAAGTTCAACGTTTTCGCCATTATATTCTCTCCAGGAAGACTACAGTGATTTCACACTGTAACCCCATGCAACATATATTAACACGTCAATTGCTGGGGGGCAAGTACTCCAAGTGGATTTTCATTCTCCAGGAGTTCGATTTGGAATTCGAACATGCCACGTCGAAAAAATCCTCAGTTTTCGCTGAGTTAATTTGTGATTTTCCCCACACTGCCACGGAAAAAGTAGCAGTTGATTCGTTACCCGACGAATCACTTTTCCTTATCAGTACTGATGATATTTGGTACGGAGATATCATTATATATCTCCAAACTCAAACTTTCTAGCCTGCTTTGTCTAGTGCCGAACGCCATCATGTCCATTATCAAGCACGTCATTATATTATCCTCGGTGATACTCTTTACAGTCGAGGCATTGACGGCAACGGTCCCGAACCCTCACTGTCCCAACCTGCTCACACCACCAGGACCTTCTCACTCTTAGGCCCGAAGAGTCAAATCTCTTCCACTTCCTTCGGGAGTGCTTCACCCACAGTATACTTCCCTCGGCGATTCCCCACTTCAGAAATCGGGAAATCGGTACTCGCGTGTTCGCGAGTTTACCGCTCGTATTATCAAACCTTTGATTCCCGAGCTCCGATCCCCGATGGTCAACGGTCAATGCTCGGGCTTCAGGCTTTCCCTTATCGGGATATCGCGACCTGCGATATCAATGCTCCGTGCCTTCAAATCCCCAAGTGCCGAGGTGTCTATCCCTCGCTACAATGCCACCTGTCTTCCACTACTTCTCCGGGGTCCCACGCTGCCACCTCAATCTCGGGAGTTCGCGGATCGAGAATCCACGATGCCTAATCGCTTGCCGCTGGAAACCCCGAATGCCGAACCTATGATATCACGGATTTGGGCCACCTGTCCCCCTAGTGATCGACGGCTCCGAACAAATCGGGGAATCGCGCTTCGCGATTCCGTCGTGCATGGGAGGTTTTTACCCGCCAACCCCGATTCGCCGATATGCGATGGCAATGATCCTTCCTGCACCTGAGGGTTTAATTTTCTTGCTCCTTCACTCATATCCGATGACTTGCGGAACTTCGTGAATCTTCACGCAAATTCCAGTCGCCGATTCTCTTCCTCTGGAGAATCCTCCGTTCGCCACCTTTTCCCTATGCAAGGGAAAACAAAGGGACTATCCCTCCTGGGCTTTCATCAAATTCAGGTTCATTCAAGGATTTCTCGAACACGCTCCCTGTGCTCAGTCTTCAATCACTTCCAAAAGTGTTGAAGTCTTTCGGTCCTGTGCACTCATGCTCGCAACAGCTTCAACCTTCCCCTTCTCAGACTTGCTACTGAGACTCAAACTTGACCTGCACTCCCCTGCACGTCTCGAATACCTCAAACCCAACTCTGGGCAAAGAGAAAACCAAAATTTCAACTGTTTAGCCTCCTCGACGCACTCTAAGCGGAGGAATTCGACTGCCTCTATGCAGGAATCTCCTGGCCTAAACAGAGAAACAATTGAAACTCATTCCTTCACTCTCTCAGGTTTCGAACCTGATATGCAATCACATAAGCAACATATAACAGATAAGCATAAAAATAAGCAAACATGCACAAGCATAGTATTAGCAACACACAGAGATCAAACACGTCCATGGAATTGAATCACGGCTCTTCCT
>JASDQU010242379.1:42081-53255 GCA_032191745.1 Picea mariana | reverse complement strand
TCCTTATCTACATTATATTACAAATGCGCTCAGCTTTGAATGCCTTTAGTAAACGGCGGTGCAACAATACCAAGGTGAAATTCAAAATCAAAAAGGGTTGCTGGCTTGTCCAGCTGTATAATCTCTTTCTCCTCGCGTTGGTTCGTATGATGTATTTGTGGATGCTCCTGCATCAAATATTCTCAAGTGTGATATAAAATAAGAGAGCCTTGCCTCTTATTTATACTCTCCAAATATCTTCCTTAGAAGCATCTTTTAGGTCACTTAACCTATTTCTAGGTCACTTAACCCATTTATAGGTCACTTAACCCATTTATAGGTCACTTAAACCATTTATAGGTCACTTAACCTATTTTCCTCATTTTTAGGGTTAGCCACTTTCCATAATTAGAAAGTTCTCCATTACTTCATCATTTAAATATTCCTCTTTGACTTTTTCACCTCACTTTATCATTTATATAATCTTCTTTCATTTTGTCACTTCACTTTATTATTTAAATAATCCTTCTTGACTTTGTCACTTTACTTTATCATTTAAATAATAATTTATTCTTTGCAAGATCTTTGAATTCTTTGACCTTTTTGGGATTCAAGCCTACATATGAGGTTCCTCCAACTTTGTAAGCCCATAACTCTCAAATCGTGAGGATTTTTGTGACATTCCACACACCACAAGAAATGGAATGACATGTACTATCCATATAGAATAGTATTACCTTCAAATATATTAAAACTCATACAATTATACATGAAACAACCTTGGCTCCATTACACAAACCTTTGTGCTACTGGAATTCGCTACCGAAATTTCTTTGAGGGTTGACATCAATGACAACCAACCTTAATGAACAATTACTTATATGTGATCCTTCATTAGACTAAAAGTTGTCCAATCATCAAAGTACACTTCAAGGAACTTATGAATAAATTCCTTGAACACCACAACCAAAACTATGGAAAGCACCACAGAGGAATTATTCAATCCGAAGGGGAATTATTGTATACTGATAACTCCCCCACTCTATCAGGAAACTGGTATTTTTTTGGTCCTCCTGTGCAATTTTTATTTAATGGTACCCCAAGAATCCATCTGTGAAAGAAAAAAATTCGTGGCCTTCTACGTTCTCCAATACCTCATCTATGAATGGTCTTGAGAATGGCTCATGTAAACACACATCATTTATCTTTCTCAGATACATGCAGATCATTATTCCTCATGGTTGCTTGTCCTATAATACCATCATAAATTGAAATGATCCACTTAAACTCTTATACTAGTTCAACGATTCTTGCATCCAACATCTTTTCTATTTTGACTTTCACCTTTTCCTTGTACTTCAGATTTAACCTGTAAGGTCTCTGTCATATTGGCATAGCTACCAGTTTCAACAGAATATTCATCTCACCCTAAGTCCTCTCCTATCCCCTTCATTTTTTAAAATTTCGTTGGGAATAGGTCTTGTGATTTGGGTGAGGGAGTTTTTCTTATCAAATAGGAAAATTGTGCAATATGGAGGGCACCTTACAAGAAGAGTGGACATGAGAAATAATAGGCGGAGAAGGGACAACAATGCATCTGAGTGTGAGGGGTGAATTATCAACAACTAGGAATATGTTTTGGATGGAGACTATGCTCAACAAGGGAGAGAGTTGTATCACCTATTAGAAATCGGCCTCCTCTATTCAAAAGTGATCCCTATGTATTTTCTCACGCTTCCATCAACCCTAAAGGAGAAATTGCATCACACACACATTATACAAGGAGGTGTGCACCAGTTCGTTTGGTGTGGACTCTTTCTCAGCAAAATAAAAAAATGAAATTAACTCTCCACTATTCTCAGAAATTACACAGAGGGAAAAGGAATAAGAAAGGAAATTCAGCAAAAAATTATTCATCGTATTAGATCTTTGAGTGTATTCTTAAACAAACAATGCCAATCTTCAAAAATGGAAGATGTTTCTTTTCCTTTTGAGATTCTCTATGAAATCAGATACGCAAGAGAACATTCCCGCAGGATTTATTGACACACTAAATCTTACATAAAAAGTAGGCATTTCCATTATTACTTATACCGACAGAAGCTTTATTACAAAAGGATTGACTGATGCTGACCTAAACTAGACATAGTATTACTTCTACTTATCCTCTATCTTGTTGCGGATGACATGAACTTGCTATGTGCCTTGTTAGGAAGGTTGTCGTAATATCTTATTGGTCCATATTGATATTTGTGCAACAAGTCTGCAATATTCTCTATTGTTTCATCACTATTGTAATCCCCTATTTATGAAAACTTCATATTCTCTTTAATCCAATGTTTTCCTTCCGCGTCTTTATTGGATGGGCATATGCAGAGGATTCAAGCTTCAACCCTTCTATTGCTCGTTCTCCTTTTGTTTTAGGTACTTGTATGTTTCTTGGATCTTCTTCATCATGCTCTTCCTTAGCCACATTGTTGCACTCCAATAACACATGGAAAATCATAGTATCTTTGTGCACACTTCATATTGGTACCACCTCCATTGGACCCTCTTTTGAGAATATCGTAGCTCAAATAACATGTAGTGCTGCATATATTGATAGAGATTCATGTTCAAATGTAAATATGAATTTGAACCTTTGAGCCAAATCTTCCCATATTATTCTCTGTCTGTGCATTTCCAATTCCAAGTACTAGTTCTTCGGAATTCTATCCAGGGTATGTATAATTTTGTGTGTCCATTCTGTTTTCGGTATTGAACTCCACAAATTTCTACACTGTTGAAAATTACCTGTGGGGTCACTCTTTCTTGTATAATTTTGTGCAATATTTTCTCCCTCAGTACTGAATCTTACTTGAATTAGTCTTTTTCATTGTGGCCAGTCTTTCATTCTTTCCTTATGTGCAGCCCACCATTTACCTGGAGTCACTTTTAGGACAATATCTAGTCCCAACACCCTTTTTTGTTTGGGTACATGCAATTCAAATTCCTTTACAAACAAACCATTTCATTCAATCCATCATACATGGGTGGATCATATAATTATGTTCCAATCCAACACAAGGATTAGGTTATGTGTGCACATCGTCTAGTTGAGACTTCATGCATTCTATGTTGTCAATTATCTAGACCTTCTTTAGAATTTTATGCACACGAATTGATATTTCACCAACTTAGCATACCATCTATAGTAGGGTTTACATAATCATCCATCTATTCAATCATGCTATACAAGTTCTCAATGCCATTTCTTCTGGATGAATATATGTATATGTTACCTTTTGATGGGTCCAAGGGTGCAGTAAATTTCAAATCTCCAACTTCAAATATCATCTCACTCCTCTTCAAGTTAATGATTGATTGGTTATCAAATTTCCATTCCAATCCCATCTATGTTGGATATGGTTGAATTTCATCCATGATCTCAATAACTTCAAAGTCTTCCACACTATGCATCCCATATATGTTCACAGGCACTCTTGTCAAATGACCAATCGATACTATTTTGTGTTGAGTCATGAGCCTTAACTAAACAAGAGACCATACTAGCTTAGGTTTTCTCATCATATTCCATGTCTACTTTCGTAAAAAATTAACATCGGAACCCAAGTCCAAGATAACGTTATCCACATCATACTCCCCAATTTGTGCATTGAATCTGAATTCTTCGTTGGTCCTCTTCCTATGCTATACCTAATTCACCACCCTTTGTGCAATGAGATTTTCCCTTCCTCATGTGAAGTGATCAATCATGCCATAGAGTGTACTCAATTCATTTTAATATTTCATTAGCTCTACAAAAATACTTAGGAATTCTGTCAGCATTCTTACCTTTCCAGTTGCTTTCTCTGGCCCACCACAATCCCCTACATGAGGCACATATGATGTTGATGCTCCCCAATCCTTTCCAAGTACTTATTTTCTTTTCATCTTATATATTTTGTTTTCTTGTTGAGGATCAAATATTGGCATACACCCGATTTAATTCCTTACCCATTGCTCAATCTATTTTCCTTTACTCATTGCATCAACTCTTATTCTAGCTCCTCTGTTCATAACAACTATTATTCTTAGTCCTTCATTGAGTTTTTTGGCTGATATTTTTTGAAAATTTTGGGTTGGATTATGGTTCCAGTTTCCTCTGACTTTCGAGTTCAAAAATATTTGAGGAAACTATTCTATTGCATGGTCGAGTGCTCTACAATATGTTCACATTGTACACAGATTTGGGCAGTCATGGGCTAAGTCTCCTGGTTTATTACAATTGTAACATATAGTCAGTCATCTTTCTCCTCTAACAAAATTTACTCTGCCTCGTTCTCTACCATAGTTTCCTCCATGTATTAAAGACTCTTTTATTATTCTATTATGGACCACCCCCTTCTGTTGTGACATTCCCCTCCTGAATCATGTAGATATCTAAAGTGTGCTCCCTCAACAAGTCGAACGTGATGCAATTATTTGCTTCATGTCGAATGGAGTTGCAAACATTCGAAAACAAGTTCCTTGGTGTAGTATGATACTTCTATAATAAAAAACACTCAGTTGGATGATCTCCTCGTTTCTTATAGATCTTGCAATACCCCCATCCTGGTAATGGATTCAGTTCTCTATTCACCAAATGTTGCGTGAATGCCAAAAATTTGTCTTTGTGATGGCCTTTAGCCCTACACTCGGTACACCAAAGTTTTTCATGTTTATTCTTCCCTTTTTTTAGTTCTACAAGTTGAATCCTCAAAGAAACCAACTGTGTATGAACTTGCGTCATTCCTCCACTTTCTCCTACCTAGGATGATTCTAATTTCATTTCAATTTCTAGTGCCTCGGGCTGTGACATACCCTTCTATTGAATCAACAACCTGTGAATGTGTGGTAGAAGTCCTGCAGTAAACCATTCTTTATTTTGTTGATCAGGGATCTGTAAAGTTAGTCTACCCATTAAATCCTTGAAACTCTGATCAAATTCCCATATCGACTCTGTCTTCACCTATTTAATCTCCTTTAGTTATGTTATATACTATGACTCTGGCTTTGGCTTATTGAACTCTTTTAGCAGGACCTACCTTATCTCTTCCAAAGTACCATCATGTCCTGTACGTGTGGTACTATATAGATTCATGTACCATACTAATGCATGGACTCAAAATGTTGTGGCTAACTGTGCAATCTTCATAGCCTCATCCTGGATATTCTTTATAGCCCAAATTGTCTCGCAGACAAAAATATGTTTTTCTGGGTCCTCTAACCCAACTCTCTAAAACTCAGGAAGTCTAAGGGTCTTGTATACCATTTCCATATTTCTTTGTGTAGTCACTCTTATTGGTGATGTTGGTTGAATCTTACTTGGTTCACTTCTTCTAGTACTTTGATTGCTACTACTCTATCCTGGCTAGCTAACTATAAGTTCTTTTGATAAGTATTCAAATGTTATATGATATTGCGATGATTCACATGGGGTTTTGGATTCAACACATGACCCAATATGAGTAGGAATTAATGGTTCTTCTATTACTGGACTAGAATGGAACTCCTCTTCTTCTCTCACTATATGTGGTATTTCCACGATTTGGAATATTGCGCAAGGTTATCTCCCCTCTGTTTCACTGCATGTCTCTCCTTTCTCAGCCTCAGTCTTTCACCTCTTATAGATCCTTCCTCCATGAAATACTCCAAACGCATCTAATTCCTCTGGTATACCCTCTTTATTCCTGTTCATCCTCATTCCCTTCCATCCTTCTTCATCATTTCCTTTGTTATCTCTTATTCTCAGACTATCCTCTTTTCATCCCCATATTCCCTTATGTGTGTAAAGCCCCTTAGAATTCATATTTAATTTTCATCATGCAGTTGTCACAAAACAACATCTTTATTTACATACTCAATTATTTCATGAACCTTCTGTGCAAACCTTTGAAAAATTCCCTTCCTCCAACATTGTATGATTGGGTACAATCTATTGAAAAATTTGTAATGTATCCTCCTGGTATAGTATCCAACCATAAATAATTTGTGCGAGTAGTTCGATTACTTACATAATTCATATATATTGCCAATGTAGGAGTCTAATTCCTCAGTGATATAGTTTGGTACCTTCTAGTATTCTCCACTAATCGTTCTAGCCACTCAGTCAGAATAATTGGAAATTTTCCATAGAAAAAATTGTGCATTTCGTTATACACATACCTTTCCATCCATTGTTTGTCACTCATCCGAGGGTTTTTGTTCTCTTGTTGAGAAAAAACTTTTTCCATCATTTCCAAACATTCTCAGATCTATTTTTTAGTCAACCTCCAAAACATTCCCTCAGTCACAAATTCTGGGTTCCGACAATGGAACCATTTTTTGGAACTGCACGTGGTTGTAATACCCTAGGTTCGAGTTATATTTGACCCAAGAAACCCACCATACATCATCCCCTTTCAACATCTCTTGCATGGATAGATTAAGTCTCACCCAAGGTATCTATTGGGACTGCAAGAACTAGGTTTTTTCCGTAGTGAGGGAATGGGAGGTGACCATTTTGTTCATTCTTTCTTATTGGTTATGTTCACTTTTCTCTATCTTTGTTATTTATTAGCTACTTAGTAATTTCATATTCATACTACCATTATATTCCATATTACCACATAACCCATTACTACAACAGTCATTATTATTGTAAAATTATTGTACATAAGAGAAATCTAATCTGATAAGCATCCAAACAAAATCCATGAACAATCATATAAAATACATTCAACATGGGAGTTAACATGGTACACCCAACTCTGGGATACGTCCACGCTGACTGGATTATTTATTATTCATTTGGTAATTGCTTCAGGATTGAGGACTCAACGTACAAAGATAAATCATGGTAATATTTCCTTTCTCCTATCATAGCCTCTCTTTAGTGCAATCCTCTCTCTCCCTCTCTGCATCATCTCCTTAGCATTTATACATAAGTTCCTTTCTTAAAAAACATAGAACTATAGATCACCACCGATTTGGTGCGAAGAATCCACTAGGGAAAATGATTCCTAAGGAAGGATGAGGTCTGTAAATAGAGAAACATACATAGACTCGGTGCCAACTCAAGAAAATAGCCTACAATACCTCATTCCCCACATGCATGTCCCACCATAGGAAGTGTGCCCCTTCTCTACTCAATAGTCCTTCAACTACCCCACTTCTATTTTGAGGCTTCGACAATAGGCCAAATAGGAATTCTTTGATCCTTGTAGTTGTAGCTTGGAACCTCGGGAAATCAATTCCCAACAATTATCTCACCTCGATAAAAATACTTATGAGCCTAAAAACCTACTTCTTCAACAACTCACAGGCCTAAAAACCTTCCTCTTCAACAATACGCGGGCCTAACAATCAACATCTTCATCTCAATTATACTAGGCTACTCCTTAAAAAACTCCAAAGTACATATATGGAAGGTAGATGATAGAGTGAACATGAGAGAATTATGGCAAGAATGAATGGAAAAAATAATAATTACACTAAGTTCTCCATAATATATTTGCATGCCATTAAATTAACACTTGTGAAGTTAATAACTACATGTGCTCCACTTGGTGATACATTCCTCACTCTTAAGAACTTAGGATAAAATCATGTCCCATGAAATTTGACTTTAGGAAATATTGTTATAATATTTCCTTGGGCCTAAGGCCCCCTTGTCCTAGCCCCTCTTCCTAGAATCTCATCCCCCTTCCCCTTCCTAGTGGATTTTAGCTCCCCATCTTTTTTCTCAGGTTGGTCTACAGCAATGATGCATTTTATTAATATCATTGTGTGTGATTACATTTTACAAAGTTAGGATCATTTTACTTTTAACATTGAGTCTCTCCATCCTAATAACCACACATGAACTCTAGCCTCAAAACATATGCACAAGGCACTATTGAAAAACATATCCTAGCTCACCAACCTATATGTAAATTAAAACTAGGGTTCGGCCTAGGGGTATTACATTCCCCTCCCCCTCATTTATGCATTGTCCTAAATGCATTATATACACATGTATAATCAAAATCTTCAAAAGTATTAAAAAATATGCAGGTACTCTTTCTGCATGGAATCATCACGCTCCCAAGTTGCATCCCCAGGACTGTATCAGGTCCATTGGACCTTTGCTATCCCTACCACTCAATTTCGGAGTTTCTTGACCTTGTGATCCAATATGGACAACGAATGTACTCAGAAGTATCCCTCTTGCTCCACCTGAATCACATTCCAATCAATTACATGATTATCATTAGGTACATACCTTTTAAGAAAAGATACATGGAATACATTATTAATGCACATAGATGTAGGTAGTGAAAGATTGTATGTAACAAGACCAATCCTCTCCAAGATTTCAAATGGCCCACAATAACACATTGCTAGCTTCAAAAATTTCCCAAACTTCAAGTAACTCCTCTTAGCCTTCACTTTCAATAACACATGGTCAACCACTTTAAACTCTTTGTGAGTTTTTCCCTTATCTACATAAATTTTCTTCCCTTCATGGAAAGGCTTTAAGTTATCCTTAATATTCACCAAATGTTTCCCCATTTCTCTAAGAAATTTTGTCCCAACCATTGTTTTTTCGACTGAATTGTCCTAACTCATTGTTGTGATTCACTTTCTTCCATAAAGTGCCTGAATTGGGCTCATATTTAAATATGCTTGATCATAATTGTTGTAAGTAAACTCTACCTACTGAAGGTTGTCTTCTCATTTTGATGGTTTATCCATCACATACATCCTTAGGATATCTTCAATCACTTGATTGACCCTCTTTGTTTTTCCATATAAATATAGATTATAGGTTGTTCTAATATTTAGATTTGTCCCAAATCCTTTGAATAATCCCTTCCAAAATTTTGATGTAAACTTGAGATCTTTGCTAGACACAATTGTCTTAGGCACACCATGTAGCCTAGAAATTTCTCTCATATAAATATCAACAATGTTTCCTACCTTGTGAATGATCTTCATCATAATAAAATGAGCATCCTTAGTAAGTTTATCCACCACCACCATGATAGAATCATGTTTCTTGGTTGTTCTCAGAATATTAGTGATGAAATTCATTGTTACCACTTCCCATTTCCACTAAGGAATTGACAATGGTTGCAGAAAACCAGTTGGGTGTCTGTGCTCAACCTTGAATTTTTGACACTCCAAACATCTAACTATATAATCGACCACTTCCTTATTCATACCTGGCCAATAATATTGGTTCTTGATAGTTGCAATTGTCTTTTGGTAACCTAGGTGTCTAGCATAAGGCACATTATGCATTTCTTTTAATACCATATTTTTTTACTCTTGAAAATTAAGAATACAAACTCTGCACTTGTACATGAGGATTCCATCCCTTCTCAACTCATAATCCTTTATTTTCTACTACAAATTATCTTGATGTAATTTTTCCTTTATCTCCTTATACTATTGATATGATTTTGCAAACTCTAAAATTATGTCCTTTAAACCATATATGTACATGTTAATGGTTGTAGCATGCATCTCATGCACTCTTTTGTTGAGTGCATCAACCACCTTTTTCACTTTACCTTTGATATGCTTAATATCAAAGTCATACTCACTCAGGAATTCCAACCACTTGATTTGTCTAGCATTGAAATTTGGTTGTTAAAACAAATATTTTAGACCACTATGGTCTGTCCTAAACTCAAATCTTTTTCCCATGAGTTAAAACCTCCACATCTTTAAGGCATGTATTATAGATACCAATTCTAAGTAATGGGTAGCATAGTTCCTTTCATGTTATTTTAATTTCCTCGATTCATAACATATCACATGCCCATTTTGACTAACGAATCCTCCAAGACCTTCTTTGCATGCATTAATGCACATAATGAAATCCTCATTGGGATCAATAATCTTCAATATTGGTGCACTAGTTAATAAAATTTTCAGGTTTTGAAATATTCTTTTGCAATGAGAAATCCATTCAAATATTACACCCTTTCTTTTGTAAATATGTGATTGGGTGTACAATCTTTGAAAATCCTTCAAAGAATCTTCTACAATACCTTGCAAATACCATGAATGATCTCACTTCAGAAACATTCCTTGGTACTTTCCATTCTTCAATGGATTTTATCCTTTTTAGATCCACAACTATCCCTTATTCTGAAATGATATGGACCAAATAATGTATATGCCTGTGGTAAAATTAGAATTTGATCAAATTTGCATACAACTGATGCTACCTCAATACTTGTAACACCATCCTCAAGTGTTTCCCATGCTCTTCTTAATACTTAGACTAAATAAACATGTCATCCAAAAATACAATGACAAACTTATCTAAGTAATATTTGAAAATACCATTCATTAAACACATGAAAACAACTAGTGCATTTGACAACCCAAATGGCACCACTGTGAAATCACACTAGTACATATGACCAAATTTGCGACATTTTTTCATTGATATTGGCACACTTATCCGTTGCAATTTCCACAAAAGCCCAGATTTTTTTTTGTCGAAATAATTTCATCGCTATATCCACGATCCAGGTGTGCGTGGAAACATCGATGAAATTAGCTCTTCACATATCACCACCTTCAAGATCGGTTAACCCGATGCATCATCGCAATTACGACAAAATTTCGTCGCAATAACAACGAAGAAGCATGGCAATTATGATGAAAAGTCGTCGCAAATTGGGGCAAAAATTTATTCCTAGCCAATAACTTACGATGCAGATGCTAAATGTATGATGCAAAACTGTCGCAAATTACGATGAAAATCCATGGCAATATCGAAAAAAATGTATCTCAATACCAAACTTACGACGTAGATGTTGTATGTGCGACGAAAATTCGTGGCAAATTGCGATTAAATTTCGTCCTTATTGCGACAATTGTTCAAAATAGAAATTTGTTTCCGACGAACTATCGTCGATATTGCGACGATGACTTTAAGTTAATTTTTTTTTTTTTACATGAGATATGGTATTACCATATTACATTGTAATATGGTATACCATATTACAATGTAATATGGTAATGCCATATTACAATGTAATATGGGATTACCATATTACATTGTAATATGGCATTACTATTACCTTGTAATATGGTGTACAATTGTAATATTGTAATATTCTATTGAAAGATGGATGTTAGAGAAAATGTGTAGATCTTTTAGTTTGAACAAGATTATAGTAAATATATATATA
>JASDQU010242379.1:27201-39962 GCA_032191745.1 Picea mariana | reverse complement strand
TCTCTATATAGAAAACATATAGACATTAATGCATAACTAGGATAGTCATCAAAACATATGAACATATAAACATCGATAAAGATCCCAAAACAGGTCATGAATTTATACATATAATTTTTCTTTGATTTATGTTTTATTACATTCATAAAACTGACAATTGGGATATCATCATCATACAAGGAAATTGTATTTCGTGTGCCCTGTCCTTCTATTGTTTGTGTGCGCTCATGTACCATACTTCTAGTACATCACTGAGAAGGGTTAGCTGACATCTCTTCATGGTCGTGAACTGGAACAACGAAAATGATCATATCGATATGTTGAAATATAATTGAAATAATTAATTCATTTCTTTGATTAACATTACACTATTTCTCTTTACCTATCTCTGTAGCTGGGATAGTTGGTGCGTTAATTTACTGTCCACCTAGTTTCTCTTGCATTTCACTCTCCTAAGATACATGCTCTTCAATTTTCAGAAGATAATATATAATTATAAGTCAGGAAATAAATATCTACAATCACAGTAAATATTTCTAATTCTGAAGCAGACATAGCAGAATGGGTACTCTACTCTACACTATCACTAGACATGTGGACCCTTGTATGACACGATGTTTGTTGAATATCACTTGATACACTACTGCGGTAGCACTTTTTCTTGAAAACAAACATAAATACTTAGTTAAGGGTGATATAATAAAATATGAATAGACTTTACAAGCATGCTACTGCAGTTTCCTTATTCATTTGATTTATCTGCATGGCTGGGGAGATACGAGTCTGGCCCAATCTTCTTCTATATTCAATCACACTTTTAAAACCATTCTTGTAACCAATATTCAGGTCCTTCTCGGTGGCAGCAGTGTCGAACATATTTAACTGCAATGCATAACACCATTAAAAATACCAATAACAAAAACATATGTTTGTTCGCTACTGTTAAATAAATATTAACCATAGTTAATCATTTAAATCTTACTATTCAGGCTTTGAGTTTTCCATATCCACCCTAGCCTAGTTTATGCTGGCCATGTTTTTCCACTCTAGCCTTTGTTTCTTTGGATGTGTCTAGTAGCCTACATATGGATTTTTTGAAAAAAATTAGATATCAGAATTGTTACTTAAAATAGGAAAGAAAAACATAAATGCTCATATTTCACTGATAATATGACATGTGTTGTACCTTTCTTGACCAGCTCGTGGTTTTTGTCCTTGTTTTTTAAACAAGTTCTCCTTTGCATCCTCTATTAGCACCTTCCACTCTTTCTCGGGAACCATGGGAGGGCGCTCGTGCTTGAGGTCTATTTGCAATTTATCCCTATACTGGGCCCTGGTGTATTTTAAATTCTCATCGGCTAACTTTGTAACCACTTTCTTATTGAAAGTGTCGCCGAACAATTTTACCATGTGATCTATTAAATCATCTTTCCTTTTTCTATCTTGGCCATTCCACCGTGTGCGAATGGTGGGGCCAAACAACTCCAATGATTTGGCATGTAAGTTTCTATAGAAAACATTGTTTCCTGCAGTAACGTGTTATCCATTAATCAATTAATAATCTCAACAAATGTCCATTTCAATTTCATGAAAAAAATTAATTAATTAATGGGACAATTACCTGCAATCTTCTAAATCTTTATCGAAACACATGCGTCATCCACCAAAAAGGTGACATCTAGTGATATGGTGATTTTGATTCATTCTTCTCCATGCAGAATAGTATCATGTGCAACTACACTATGTTCCTCTTCAGAGTCATTATGTTAAGTCCCAGGCTCCGGCTCATCATGCTCCGGCATGTCATGCTGGTCAAAATCACCCCTCTCATCAATGGATTCGAGGGGAACCTCAGAAGGCTCAAAAAGCCTCACATGCACTTTTTTATGTCGACCTTTTTTTATCATTAGAGCCTCACTTCTACCTATAGCAGTTGCAGGATCGACAGGTTCCCCATGCACGGGGTTTAAAAACTCCTACAAATAGAAAACGTTTCTTTATCAGATCATATACAAAATATAAAACTAAAAAATGGATATGAAATTGTCATAGCTAATAAAAATATGTAAAGATGCCACTTACCCCAAAATTAGTTATTGTAGTTTGTAGCTCTACAATTCTTTCCCTGTCCTCCTGTGTCAGGGGTCTTTTTTTAATCAAACCTAGATATTCCATGTTATTCTTCTTCAAGGCCCTTGTTACAATTGTCATTGGGTTTTTCGAATAAAATATTTTGTCCTCATCAATATCCTTTATGGGAGCTTAGACAGATGTTGACACAATAAATCAATCAACAAAAGTTATGAAATTAACCTCTAACATTAAAAAAGTGAAATATTGTAGTAATATCAGAAAAACAATAACAAAATTTCATAAATTTAGTTGTTGTAGTCATAAGTTGTTACTATATTTAACATCTACCTGGTGAGGCATTGCAGGTGCCTTTCCACGATCACCCTGGAGAGATGTAGTGGGTGAAACTCAGACACGGTCACCCTGGACAGAAGTTGACACAATAAATCAATCAACAAAAGTTATGAAATTCACCTGTAACATTTAAAAAATGAAATATTGGAGTAATATCAGAAAAAAATTAATGAAATTTCAGAAATTTAGTTGTTGTAGTCATAAGTTGTTACTATATTTAACATTTACCTAGTGAGGCACTGTGGGTGCCTTTCCACGGTCACCCTGGAGAGATGTAGAGGGTGAAACTTAGACATGGTCAGCATGGACAGAAGTTGACACAATAAATCAATCAAAAAAAGTTATGAAATTCACCTGTAACATTTAAAAAATGAAATATTAGAGTAATATCGGAAAAAAAATAATGAAATTTCAGAAATTTAGTTGTTGTAGTCATAAGTTGTTACTGTATTTAACATTTACCTGGTGAGTCACTATGGGTTCCTTTCCACAGTCACCCTGGAGAGATGTAGTGGGCGAAACTCAGACACGGTCACCCTAGACAGAAGTTGACACAATAAATCAATCAACAAAAGTTATGAAATTCACCTGTAACATTTAAAAAATGAAATATTGGAGTAATATCAGAAAAAAAAATAATGCAATTTCAGAAATTTTAGTTGTTGTAGTCATAAGTTGTTACTATATTTAACATTTACCTGCTGAGGCACAGTGGGTTCCTTTCCACATTCACCCTGGAGAGGTGTAGCGGGTGATTTTCTACCACGGTCACCCTGGAAAGATGTTGACACAATAAATCAATCAATAAAAGTTATGAAATTCACCTGTAACATTAAGAAAATGAAATATTGCAGTAATAACAGAAAAAAAAAAAAAAATTTGTGAAAATTAGTTGTTTTAGTCATAATTTTTTACTGTATTTAACATTTACCTACTCAGGCGAAGTGGGTATCTTTCCACGGTCACCCTCTCCATCTATTCAATTTAAGTTGCAATCGATCAAAAAATCTTCACCTGGAACTATTGTTTTTGTTGCACATACAAATATACAATTTCCTTCGTGTACCTCAAATATGCAATTCGGTTTCTTAGTTATTTCCACTGGTCGTGTACTATTTATAAAGTCCGCAATGTTTCTAGTAGATTTTGGCCTTCCATCAATATACATAGTTGCCCCTTTATTTTGATTGTTATCTAGTAGTTGTATATCATTTGCGACAACTCCATATCTCCACATACTTTGCGTATATCGGACCAACATCAACCAATGATTGTATTTGTATAATGGTATGACATACTCCATCAATTCAGTTACAGTTCCATAGCCAACCTTTATGCCATCCATGGAAAATAACCCCAATCCATGTAAGGACAAAGGAGAAATGTGATACATCCTCCCACCGATGAAGAAATTTGTGTCCACTTCAGGTAGCTCCATAGGTGCCCATCGTTACACTAGATGTTTATACCTCAATGGAAAATCAATGTCACCTATGCTCTCGACATCATAGTTACACAACCCTCTGTTGGCAATAAAAAATTGCATGCAGGTATGAAATATTTTCCTTACCTTTTCCAACCTAATTGATCTAGAACCGGTAGATCTAGTACACCACGTCTCACTTTCAACCTCTCTTACTATATCTTGATCATCACTCGAGGAAGATAGATCTGACAGATACCTATTTGGTGGTACCTACACTCGTTCAAACAAGAAGATACATTATCATGCCAATATACGTTTTTGGTACCAACACAGTTGCATATATTTGCATTTAGTTCCATAAAGTTGAAATTGCCACACCTATCTGTCATATAGTTGCATAAAGTTGAAATTGCCACACCTAGTTGCATATAGTTGCATAAGTTGCAATATAGTAGCATCAGTTGCAATATAGTTGCATAAGTTGCATATAGTTGCATAAGTTGCAATATAGTTGCATAAGATGCAATATAGTTGCATTTGACCACTCACCAATATTTGAGAATATAGTTGCAATATAGTTGCATTTGGAACCATTGGTATTATTGTTAGGTGTTTTATATGTACTAAATAAGACACTAAACTACCCTCAATTAAATTTTCAACCCGGGGTAAGTAAACTTAGAGTTGTAGCAAAATATATGCCAAAGGTAGAAGGTTGGTAGGAGTGTAGACTAACTAAGGAAAGCAACTATCTAGGGCTAATCTACTCAAGAAAACCTATCTAATGAACAAACCCTACTAAGAAAATTGAAACTAGGTAACCTAAGTACTTTTGGGCCAAGGACTGATAGATGGTTCCTAAGAAAGCAAGTAAAACCCCATGTAAAGCAAACTAGTTCAACAATAAGCAAAAGCAAACCACTAAGCATAATAAGCAAATGAAAAAAGAAAACTTCTTTAACTTGCCAACCTACATCCAATGAGAAACTACCCTATGAAAGAAAATAAATAACAAAGTAAGTAAAAGCACCTATCTAATCTATTAAAGCAAATAAACAAGCAAGCAAAAACACCTAACTAACCTATTAAAGAAAATAGACAAGCAAGCAAAAGCATAAAGAAAAAGACAAGTAAGAAAAGACTTCTCATTGAACAACTACCTAGCTTAAGAGACAAGTGAACTAAATGCCTAATGCAAAACTATTTCTCTTGCGTGAAAGGAAATTTAAATGATCAATGCAATGCATGAAAGAAAATCTATTCTATTGAAAGTAGGAAAGACTATCAACTAAACTTATGAAAACAAGAAACTATCTCTTCTAATCTATGAAAGCAAGAAACTATCTTTAATCTATGAAACACTCAAATGTAATGTTGGTGGTTTTTTGAATGCCTTCGGTGGTGACGGATGATATCTTGATGACACTTGATAACAAAGGATAGTTCTAATGGTATAAGCTCAATACTAATTTCAATGGCAAAATGAAAGGTGTGAAGTAAACAGTCCAATGAAAACTCATCCATGATAAAAGTAATGTTAAATACCCTGCATATTCATGTATAAACCATCAACATCATGATAAGATCGTCATTATCTAACTAAAAAATTCAACTGCATATTAATCTATGAAAGGAAATTGTACTATGTCTAGTTTAATCATTAAAGCTATGATAAGAAAATGCCTGAAAACATAAATTAAAAACATGATATTAAAAAGTGAATTGACAATTACATTTAACCAATAACTAAGTAAGTGAAATCTATATACAACTAAATTAAGAAAGCTATGATTCAAAAAATGGAAGAAAATCTATCCATCCATCAATCTGTGTCAGAAGAAAATCAGATTAAAACTATGCTCTGTTCTAATTAAAAATATGTTCTAAGCTTGACTGTAAAAATATAAAAGAAAGCACAATTTAACATCTACGTTGCACACGGGGTTAGTATAGTGAGAGATAGACTTGCAATCCTTTTCTAATCTACGAAATCAACACATTCTAACACATATCATCATCTAACCTGCAAAAAGAAGTAAAACAGTAAGCTACAACAAATTAATTAATTAAATAAAAATATACATGCACAAGAAAATGAAAAGACAATTTAAATTAGAAAAATGAAAAATAGACATGAAGACAGTTACCAGACTACTGGTGGGCCCCCTAGAAAGTCATGTTCACTCTCTAAAATCACACCACAACCTCATCAGGCCAAATTCACCATAAAAATCCAAAAACACAGTTTTGGCACTATTATGGCAATGTAAAACTAGAAACAGAGCAAAATCATTTTTCTGGCAATTCTAATGCTTATGCTACTTAGTTAACAATCTAATGATCATCCTGGTAGTATTTATAGGTTTACAACCTAGGTGGTCGACCACAGGAGGGTCGAACTACCTCTAAATTCGGTAAATTACATTAAATGCATCCATAACTAACAAAATGAAGGAACCCAATGATCGCCCTCTTTGGACAACTGAAATTGAGTTGTCTTGAGCTTAGTAGATGGAGGGGGTGATGAAAAAAAAAACCCATGTGCTCGATTTTTCCACCACTGGCTGCCAATACCATAACCGCCAACTTGCCTTGCAATTATTTGCAATATTGGGTGTCGGAATGAGTGCTGGATCAAGTACCGGAACAAGTGTTGGATCAAGTGCCGGACCAAGAAACATCGTGCGTTTTTCCCTGTAATAGTAGAAAAACATGAATTACCTCTTAGAAACCATAAAATATGATAAATTAAACTTGATTGAATCACAAAACACGAATTACATGTGCCTCATGCCGATTGTATCATTTTACCATAAAATTCTTCAAAAAGCTCCCTTGAACGATAAAAAATGCATATATACATATGGAAAAAGTGTATAATAACGTCATGAAGATGATCATATCTCGGGCCCAACAATTATTTATGAGATATTTGGCCTCAAGGTCTATGAACTAGCCATTCAATGATCATGTAGATAATGTTTAAGGGATATTTGGCCTCGAGGTGGGATTTGGACACCATTAGTATTTTTTCACATCACATATGGGAGTTTAGTCTTGTACCATCATCAAGGGAAGGAGAAAAGGGAATTAGGATTTAAATGAACCTTATGTTCTTAATGACCAAGATCAAGGCCTCCAATTAGGAATATGGGCAACATTGGTATGCTTTAAATAATAATAATGGCTATTAGGACACCATATGGGCACCACTCACAGGTGTTATGCATCATAGCTGGCTCTCAAGGCCTCTAAGAAGGAACTTAGAGCCATTAGGAGGATATAGTTGCATTCATAAGTTTCATTAGGAGGATATAGGTCACACATTCATAAGCTACATATAGTTGCATATAGTTTCATAATTGGCATATAGTTGCATAGTTGCATAAGTTGCATTGTTGCATAAAGTTGCATGTTGCATAAAGTTGCATAAGTTGCATTGTTTCATAAATTTTCATGTTGCATAAAGCTGTGTAAAGTTGCCTACAGTTGTGTAAGTTGCATTGTTGCATAAAGTTGCATGTTGCATAAAGTTGTGTAAAGTTGCATAAAGTTGCGTAAAGTTGCATTGTTGCATGAAGTTGCATGTTGCATAAAGTTGCTTAAGTTGCATAAGTTCCATAAAGTTGCTTAAGTTGCATGTTGCATAGTTGCATATAGTTGCGTAGTTTCATAGTTGTGTAGTTGCGTAGTTGCATAGTTGCATAAAGTTGCGTAAAGTTTCATAAAGTTCCATAAGTTTCATTGTTGCATAAAGTTGTATGTTGTGTAAAGTTGTGTAAAGTTGCATAAAGTTGCATAAGTTGCGTAAAGTTGCATAAAGTTGCATGTTGCATAAAGTTGTGTAAGTTGCATAAGTTCCATAAAGTTGCTTAAGTTGCATAAGTTGCATGTTGCATAGTTTCATATAGTTGTGTAGTTGCATAGTTGCATAGTTGTGTAGTTGCGTAGTTGCATAGTTGCATAGTTGTGTAGTTTCGTAGTTTCATAGATGTATAGTTGCGTAGTTGCATAGTTGCATGTTGCATAGTTGCATAAGTTGCATAGTTTCGTAGTTGCATAGTTGCATAGTTGCATGTTGCATAGTTTCATAAGTTGCATAGTTTCATAGTTGCATAAGTTGTGTAGGTTTTGGGCATAATGTATAACAAAGAACATAAGGTTCTTAGGCCCTATTTGAATCTTATTAAGGCTGATAATTGTGATGTAGTCCTTAAACAACCACACAGGATCTATGTTGGGTATCTTTGGAACCACTGGTACGTTTTCATAATAAGAATAGGCCTCAAGGTGTGTAGCATGGCTAGGAGAGGAAATAGGTACCTTATGTGCTTAATGAGAAGGGAAGGAGAAAAGGGAATTAGAATGTTACAATGTACGTTCCATTTCAAAGATGCAAATTTCCTAATGTTACAATGTCAAAAGCGATTGTTGGGATTTTTCCAACACTCTCCCACTTGGAAATCACTTTGAAAAAGTGTCAATGCTAATTGCCTTTGTACACAAGACACATTTCTCTCCATTGACTGCCTTTGTTAGTGCATCAGCTCCATTATTCACTTTGTTAACTTCACCACACCTTGCTCGTCCATTTTCCTAACAAAGTGGTGCTTCACATGTATATGATTACTCTTTCCATTGTAAGTTGACTTATTGGCCATTGTAATGGCACTTTGGCTATCACAACTTATTGGACATTGCAATGGCACTTTGGCTATCACATTGTATTTCCAAACTACCATGTTGGATACCAACACTGTTGCACAGTCTTAATAATCATAATTTCTTTAGTAGCTTTTGTCGCAACAACATGTTCTTCCTCTGAACTAGCTAATGCAATGAAGGATTGCCTCATACTCATCCAACTAGCTGCTCCTCCAAACAAATTAAATATATATGCACTTGTAGATGCCCTTTACTACAGGATGAGGAAAAAATAAAATTATCTTGGAATTCATGATATAACTTCCGAAGTTTCTTAAGGATTGCAGCCACGAATACGCTTGATAAATTGGTAATCCCTAGTTTATGTTTTAAGATATTCAAATATATTTTTAATAAAAACATTAAAACAAGAGTGGTGTGTGTTTTAAACTATTATAAACCTAAGCTATATCATTTCACACCTATTTTATATACCAAATCCCAAATAAAACTAAAGCCTCTCAGGCTTATGTTTTGTTTACCAAAAGTTGGGGGGAACACATAGGTCCAAGCCACAAACCTAACTCTCAAGACAATTCATCTCTCAAGCCACATGCCATATTACGAGTCATCTTAAAATTTCATGCCACATGCCAAGTTCCAAGTCAAGACATATAGTCAAGTTAATCGATCAAGCCATGGATTTACCTACAGTCTCAAATCACAGTCACGATTCAACACCAAATCATTCTACATGTCAATTCACGAGTCAAGACTTTAGTTATACCACAGGTCATGCCACAAACCATGCAATATACTAAACCCTTTGTTGAGTGCCAAGTTAAAAAGTTTGAGGTTACATGTGTCTAAAGTGTTTTTGTGCCGAAAAAGCAGAGTTGTTGTTGACCAAGTGTGCACAACAAAGATTGAATAGCACTCATGAAAATAAGGGCCTTGGGATATGTAATGGAGAATATAACATTTTCAATATATTTGTGTGTGTGTGCATGCACACCCATCGCACTATGGTCTAGAGGCAATTCAAAGTAGTTTCCATAACGATGACCCAAGTTCAATTCATGGTGAGCTCCCTCCACACCTATATTCTTGTTGCCTCTTTGTTGCAACAACATATAGCCACAATTTTGTGACAAACCTAACCACCCTTGATGTAGAGGGTGTTGTCATATCATCAAAACCTCTCCTTGATAATAAATAACAATGGGGAACCCACATTGCTACCATGCAATATATTGGAGAACATAGAAGCCCTGAGGGTTAGCTCAAGCATTCATGAGCCAAACATAAGATCTCTCCCCAAAAGTTGGGGAGGTCACAAGTTCAAATCTCTTTATCCCCTTGGGTTTAGGCTCCATAATCAAGGCCAATGATTTACCTCCTCTGCCAACCATGGATCATAGAACATAGAAGACAAGAAATGGAATTCTATTCAAACTCTTCAAGAGAAAATAGTTGCAAATATTTCATCCATGTTGTCGAAGAAATAATAGGTGTGACTCAAACAACCAAGATAAGAAAATCATATCAAAATACAATATTAAGAAACCAAGGATATTCAATTTTTTTTAAACATATATAAGCGTATGTTTTCCAATTCTAACAAGAGGGAACACATAGTGTAAACAATCTTTTGATGATTAATATAAGCACTTACAAAAAGAATGAAAGATTAAAATTATTATGTAGGGCATGGGTATGGCAAGGTATAGATGAAATGAAAATCCCTTTCAAGGTAATATAATTAAAGAGTTATTTTTGCCATCCCAATTACAAAATCCCAAATGGGAATAGGATCAAGAATGGAATAGGTTTAGCATGGAAGTGTTTAATTTCCTAACACTCTTGAGATGCCTTTTTCACCATTAGGTACTTGAGTCTTTTATTTGCAGGTGTGCCTCCCACAACAAGGCTCCATGTAAAAACTATTTTTTTGTCTCAAGAATAGGTTTCCATATGACTCTTAGAAAAAAAAAACCATGCTCTTTGCTTGGATTTCAGTTGTCATATTTGATTCAAATGGCCTTCAAACAATTAGAGCGAATCTACTTGTACCCCATTGTTGAATTGTAGTTGTGAAATGTCATGGATGTACCCAATTTCCCATCCCAACACCAATAAGTATGAGTTTTAGGGATACTTAAATTTAACAAAAAATCTTTAAGAATAAGCTCATGGATTATTTATATGATAATCTTGTTAGTATTAACCAGGGATAAATTTCACTTAAGATTGTCCCACACAAGTAGCCAATTTTTGGCCAGGCCATTAAATATATCATTGGTCGTGTGGATGCCTGAATGAAACAACTTTAGGGATAAGAATTAGGAGGACTAAACTAAATGATTACCTGCAATAATAATTAAAGTTGATCACCACAAGAAATGTTGATTAAAAGAAATCCTAGTTTTGAGAGAGGATTCTTTCTAGGCAAAGAAAGGTTTGATTACTTCATTGTATTTATAGATACTTTGTACAAGTTATTTTGTTAGGAAATGTATTTCCATGCTTTTTTTCCCAATGGAATCCCTTAACTAATGTGATTCTTAAGGATACTTTTCTAAGCCTCTTTTCCCTCCATGACTCAAATCACCCACTTTTCACACAACACTTGGGTTCAAACCCCGGTTCTAATAATTCCCATTCCCATAAAATCTGTAGATGTAAAACATAAAAACAAACTAGCTCAGTGAAATCCTATCCTATAAGTTGACTTGGCATAAATAAATTTTCAAGATGTTCTTGGGCAACCTTAGAAGGGACCTAAGAATAAGAGTAGTAAACATGAGTGGTGATAACAATTTGGTATAGATTTGGAACTTAGTTTCTAGTGACAAAGGTTTAGTGATTCACTTTTTAATATCCCTCTCTATCGTTGCACGACCACTTCTCATGGATTTTTAGGAGAGACCTAGAAACAAAATGGGATACCCCGAAACTTAAGGAAGTTGTTTGACTATATCCAAGTCTAGTTTTGGACAAAAATCCACATAGGAACTAAGAATTATCTCTACATGTAACATTGGGTCATGGCCCATTGAATACTAAAACATGAGGTAATGAAAAATATAGTTATGAATTCCATGGTATGATTCTAGGATTGTTGGGCTTAATCATCAACAAAATGATCATTAATTAACTAGAAAAATTCCAACTTGGGAAGAGGAATCCTACCATTCCTAGACACCATTTGCAAAATAATAAATAATCCAAGAAGCAAGTGTCTAATCAAGTCCTTTGAATTTAAAGTGTCTACACATTGATTCATTATTGTCAACTTTACCATTGATTAGAAAATGAAAGTGTCGACTAGGATGACTAACCTATGCTACAATTTCATGGGCATAGAAGGTTGGCCATGAAATCATGAGGAAATTTGATGGCTTAGTTATGATGGAGAGTAGGGATAAGAAGAAAAACAAACTTGACTTCTATTCCCCTAAATCAATTATGTGATAAGAAGTGATGAAGCTAAGTGTCGAGGCATTTAATGGCTAGGGTAAACACTACACCCATGGGGATTTTTTCTTCTCATGGCAGAATCAAGGGGATTGGTCATGTGTGAGTTATAAACGATTATGGTTAGGGTTCTTCAATTTTGGAACTGATTATGAGCCTAGTTCTAAGGGTACGATTGAAGCATTTTAAAATCATGACTTAGCATTTCATTGAGCATTCTATCAAAAAGTTTCACTCTATCAAGCATTTCTATCAAGAATTTCATCAAATAATTAACATGCACACTCAAGATATAGGAGAAAGAAGTCAAACCATTTACTCCGACCCTGTGCCCTCCTCTGGTGCAAATCTGTGTGCCCTCCTCCTCTGCAAATCCATTTTCCCTAGCCTCCTTTTGTGTGCCCTCCTCCTGTGCGCCTCTCCGTCCTTCTCCTCCTTCTCCCCCTTCCACTCCGCATGTAAATTACTGTGCCTTAGCCTCCTCCCATGTGCCTCTCCCTCCTTCTCCTCCTTCTCTCATCCTCCTCTCCCTCTTGTGCTCCAAATCTGTGCTCATGTGTATAGAGGTGTGCGACTGTGGTGGTGAGTGCGAGAAGCTCTGCTCGTCATCCAAATCCGTGCTCCTTATAGTGGTGTGCGACTGTCGGGGTGAGTGCGAGAAGCTATGCATGTGAGTATAGTGGCTATGCGATTTGAATTTTGTTTTGTTTTGTTTGTATGTTGTTTTATTTTTGTTTGTATTTTATTATTATTATTATTTATATATTATATATATTATATATAATAT
>JASDQU010242378.1:114352-125030 GCA_032191745.1 Picea mariana | reverse complement strand
TCTTTCATATCATGCATAGACACACCCTTAAGTTAATAGGGATATACACTCCCTTAGCACAACCATGAAATTTTTAACTTGCTCATGTCACTTCACTTCTTCCATTAGGATTATTCTCAGTCCATAGAACTCCTTTTTACTTTCTTAGCTGGGTTATTCCAGCAACAATTTTCATTCATTATAGGTCAATTAAATTGACTTTACAATTTCCATCAATCCCCTAGTCATGAGGAGTTATACATACAGGGCTTAGTCTCGTTTATTAAAGTGGAAATTTATTATTTCCACAGATCCTATCACTTCATGTTCAATTCCTTTAACCATGAGGAATTGTTTCCATAAGGGTCTTACCCCTCAAATACACAATCACCATGGTTTCCAGAGGCTCCAATTGCCCACTTTTGTAGGCAACCTCGCAACCTGTTATGCCCATTCACATACAAATCTTGTTATTGGTGCCTATCATCATAATCCCACTCATGTAGGAGTGGCTATCATTCTACCAAAGCAACAATATGCTCCCTCTACCACACATCAGCATGTAACTTTTCTATTGCAAGAAATTTGAGAACGAAACCTCAATCAAGAAGCTGGTGTAGATAACAACTAAACTTTTCCAATGCAGAGGAACTTTTCTAACAAACTTGTATATTCCTTTTTATACAAGTCCTGTGACTGATTTATGGCCCATCCAGGCCTTGTGTTTGAATATTTCTCCGATAGATACAGTAGGGCAGGATGCCCTCCCCCTTAAGTTTTTTCTAATAAAATTTTAATTGACTCTTCCATGAGCCCAAGTAGGCCAAGTGTTGTTGCATGCTCTGATACCACTCTGTCACAAACCCTACCCCTTAAGTATCTTTTTAAGGGATGGGGGTATAATTTTTCTTCTTTCCTACAACTCCCTAAATATCGAATGAGGACACCATTGCCATGTGCTCACCGAGAAATTTCCAACTACTGAAACCTTGCCCAAAAGTGAGCTCTGGTTTGAAATTTATATCCTTTCAAAGTTTTTCGGGGCATCTTTGGAAAATGGCCATCCCCTTCGCCACATGGCATCCACGTATCTTCACCTCTTTCACACCATGTGACATGGCATGGTTGTGACCAAGGTCATCATCCTATGAAGATGACATTTCTACTGGTTGTAGGGAGTATCTCCCGGTCTTCGCAAATATTGAGCCTTAGGCTCTTCGTCACTCTTGTACATGTATACAACATCTCCAGATAACCGAAGTCTCCTTTCGCTCCAAAATATATGGTGGGGATCGATCCACACTTATATCCGATGATTGATATTTTTCCACACTAAACACAAGGTCTAGACTTGGCAAGGGGGGTCCCACACTTAAATCACAACAAATCCCACGATGCCATGTGGAACCATCCAAGCACATCGCATCACCATAGCATATGTGAGCACATCTATTCAGAGTTGGAAACTTCAACATGGGAAACTTCGACACTTTGACACTCCGATGCTTCAGCGTTTAAACCACCTTCCTACATCCTTGAGTTTTTCCCAGATCCTTATTGACGGGCATTTATGACAAACTATCAACGAGAAGGGAAGACCCATTCTGGGGTTGTCTATTTAACCCAGGCCATTTAGGATAATCTACCCTGATGGGTTTTATGTCTCCATTATCCAACTAAGACTCTAAAATAACTAAAAGAGGTAAAGCTAACTAAGTATATAATCCTATCAGTTAACACACTAATCTGATTTCTTAGCTAATAGTAATATTATATACAATAAATATATACATATACAAGGTTTAAATAAAGCCTCGTGAAAATGACGATTTTAACTCATGAATCAAAGTTTTAATAAGATGGAAAAATAAAGTAAATCGTTTTATCATTATAAATAACAAATAACAACAAATGAACGAATAAGATTTAAAAATGATGTAACTATAATGAAAAAATCATTAAAGTTTGAATGATTTGATCATTATTCATTCGTAACATAAACAAATCAAATCAAATAAAGCTAACTAACCTGATGTTGATCAACTGCAAGGAAATAAGTGCTAAGCTATATTCATCTTTCTGCATAAATTTAGCTCCACTTAACCTGTTGCCAAGTATAAATCTATGACAAGAAGCAAGAATGATGTTTTCTGAAACAACTCAAGGAAATTATTTGATTTCAAAATCAATTTATGATAACAGAAAGAAAAATAAATTTTCACTCGTGTAACTTTAAATTGCCCAAAAGATGAAGATGAAATTAACTTCAATCTCCGACAAATGGTGTTATCAACAACCCAACATTCGATGCAAACTAAAAATGTATAGATAGACAATTAATCACATAGATTAAAATAACCAATGGATTATGGACCATGTGAGAAATAAACACAACATGAAAAAATAGATGTAGAACATTCTAAAGCTGATTCAATACATATAAGTTTTTCATGTCTAGAAACTATATGAAATCCAATAATCACATTGTATAGTCTACAGAAGGACTAAAGCCAAAAAGTAAACTGCATTCCATATATTTTCAAAATGGTAAGTCCATCATCAGGTCCAAAAATAATTGCTATGTGTTCCTAGGCAAACACTACTATTTAAACTAAATTCCCAGTATGTTTCTCATATCATACAAGATAGAGACAGATCTATTTTAATAAAATATTTACTAAAAATAACCAAAAAGATAGTTTTTTTGTGATAGCTATCCAAAATAGTTACATCATCCAAATATTCTTGAAATTGTTTCTCAAAATGAAAATTACAAATTTGGAGTGTTCCCAACTATTAACTCGTTCCTTCAACCTTTTCACATCTAAGAATAAAAACGAAATCTAAATTAAAAAAGAAATCAAATTAATTAATTAAAAGACAAGCTACATAATCTATGATTCTATAGCTAGTCTAAATAAAACCAAAATAAAACAAATTCAGTTATCATTAAAAAATCCAAACGTAAATTCCAAGAAGAATGTTTACCCATTAAAACTTTGAAAAAGAAACATGAGATAATTCTGAATTGATGACAACATTGAAATTGGTGGAATTTTTTATAATAATATCCCCTGACCTCCTAAACCATTTGTTGGCCCTGGATGAAATCAATCATATGTTAGCTCTCACATCCTCATTTTCCTTCTCCAAATCTAAATTGTGAGCCATAACTCGATTTAGTTGAGCCTGTAGATAAGGGATGTCTTGGTAACATCTCTGGATCCAACTAAAGCAACCCTCACAGTATACTTGTTCCAGATTTGGCAGTGGGCGAGTATAATCTGAGTTTAATGGTTTATCCCGCTCCATAACCTTTTTCAAGTCATACTAATTACTTGGAAATCCCTCTTGCTCCTTTAGAAATGGAGGCAAGTTAGACACAAAATCATATTGGGGAGAATCTATATTAGTGGGATCATAACTAGTGTTGTCAATAGAGATCACGTTCTCAATATCAACTATGGGGATAGGTCTATCATGGTTCTGTTGTTGAATATTATTGGTCATTATTGAGAGAATTCATTCATTCCTTTTATTCCTGAAATCTAAATCATAAACCCTCTGCATTTTTTCTTACCCTTCCTCTTAATTTTAATTTTGTTTTCATAAACCAAATATTGTTCAGGATTAGGGGCGACAGATACCTTACCCCTTAATTGACTCAGCACTTCCTCTAAAGACTTCTTTGGGATGAATCAGTGCCTCATGTAGGTGTCCTTGACTAACTGACGATAATCAATAGGTGTTTTAGTGGGTAATGCAGGTTCTCTTGCAACTTGTAATTCGATATGAAGATCTTGCAGAGAGTGAGTCGATAGGTAAGGGTTGATAGACTCGTCAACACAAAGAGGTAAATTGTTGACCAATTCAGGTGGCAGTGAAACAAAACCATTCCTAACAAGCAAGCATTTCCATCTATCTACTACCTTTTATAAATGAGAATCAACCAAGACCCAGATCAAACCATGGTGAAAAAGACTGGATTCTGAGTTTGGGTTTTGTCTCTGATAGAATCTGGACATATTATGTTGGATTTTAAGAAGATAAAATGGCATCTTTAACTTAAAACCTAGGAATACCATTAATAGGTGCACATTAAATAAAAATACCAATCCATATCGTCCCTCACAGGTGATGAATTGTTTGATTATCAATAACAAACCATGCCATCGAGGCTTGAATAGATGGATGGGTGTACCTTTAACATCGTAGTGTGAATTCCTAGAAATCATCAATAGATGTCAAGGAATACTTTCGATTTTTAGGTTTTTGAACCAGTAGTATCCCTCCTGTGACAGGCTCGTGGATTTTGCTATTGATTCCTCTTTGACTTGCAACTATAGGTCACCTATTTTAACTCTAGCACCATCGAAGGTCTTGGCAAAGGCTTGGGCGAATTCTAGATTAAAACCCTCGAATGACTGGTATAAAATTAACCCATCCGAAGACTGTGAGATCATCCACAACATCATAATGGGAGAGAAGAGCCTCTGATCCATTCATCTCTACTCTAAATACAATATCCATAGACTTGATTATGATATACCAGTAGGTGAAAAATGGAGGGGTCTGCATTTGAATCAACCCGATACGAATGATATGTTTTGCATTGTTGAAGGTGGCCTGAAAACTATAGTTTTGGGAGGATGCTACCATGACTACCACTTTAATTATTGATCAATCCCTGAACTAGAGGAAAAATTCACTCAAAAACCACATCACCTGCTAAGAACCTAACCCCAGATTACGAAGCACCATCAAATGATGAAATGAATGCGAGTTCAGGTAAGCATGACAAAGATGTAATAGTTTTAGAGCATGGCTACTAGCTAGGTAATACAGTGATTATACTGTGACATGACGACCAAAGGTAGCATTCATATTATAGGTTTATGCCATAGTTTTAGAACCAAAAACTATCGTGAAGGTGTAAAGAAAAAATCAAAACATCATTGAAAAATGATCAAGGCATGACATAAATCAAACATGACTAGTTCTCATCCTAATGCTATAGAGAATTTCACATAACCATATGTTCATCAAACTTAAAGGTTTTGAGATTATAGGTATTTCAAAGGCTCATTTAGTTTTATAAGGAGAGAAATTGTAACACACCCATGATGGGGCATAAAAAGTTTCTTTTTTCTTAACGAACAAATTNTATCCATGGTTTCTAATTTGGAAAGTCGGGGAACCAGTACAACCTCCCAGTCGAGGATCTCCAATTATGGAGACAAATGACTCTCTAAGACCTTAATGGTCTCATCCTGTAATTAGACATAGACCCTTTCGACTTTCTGGTGCAGGTCTAAAGGTACCCACGACCCTCCTCTTCGCGCCTGCGAAATCTTAGAGTCTGGGTGCTAGCTCCTTTTCTAATGAGTCCTTCCTTGATGTGACCTTGGGCGATGGCCTCACATAAACACACAATTGTGGGAATGGCCAAAGGTGGTTTGAAACCAAACTACCTTTCAGCGCACAATTCTCCTCGAGCCTCCATGTGTCCTTTCTTCAAAACCGTGGTTTGGATTGTGACCCGCCCTCAACTTTTTAAATTTCACACATCTCCAATCCCTGATATGATATGATACTGTTGATCTCATCGACCTTGATGGTGCCTCTAAACTGACAGCTCAGGTCCATCCTTTCTGAATCTACGGATCAGATCTAACCTTTCTAAAATTAATGGCTATGATTTATTTTATGATTTGGGTTGTGGGAGTTTCAACTCTCAACCCTTGCTTCCTCCTTAGTAGCTATATCCTGGAGTGGAATATATATTGACACATGTCACTACATATGTGAGGCTATGATTTCCTCTGCGATTCTGGCCTTCGGGAGTTTTAGTTCTCAAACTCTCGTTTCTTCTGGAGAGATTTCTCTGAAATGGCAGATCATCTGACACGTGCCCTCCTCAATCAATGATTTCGCTCCTGCTTCGGGAATTTGGCCTCCTCAACCAGATCAACGATCCTTCAACTCCCTCCTCGATCAATGATCGAGATCTTCTCTGGGTATTCAGACCTTTTCCTCCTCTCTCTTCTTCCAGAGTTCTAGATCTGGCACCGCATGTTCACCTTCACATCAACGACTCTCGTCACTTCGTATTTCTGGGCTTCAGAAGTCTCAATTATCAACTCTCGCCTTCCTCCAATGACTTTTATCTGGATTTAATAATATACTAATGCGTGTCTCCCATTGGATCAACGATTGTGATCCCTTCGCGTCTCCAGAATTTGGAATTCTCAAGTCTCAACTTTCACTCCCTTCAAAGTATGTGGATTTCTGTCGCCTGTCCACTTCAATTAGATAGTTGAAACTTACTTCAGCTCCTTACCTGAAATCCACAAATTCACACCACCTGTTCTCTGGATCTAACGGTTCATATCTACTTCGGATGATCTGACGGTCAATGTTTACTTTGGGTCTTTACCCAGAATCTATAGATTCATGCCACCTGTTCTTTGGATCTGACGGTTCAGTTCTACTTTGGACGATCTGACGACTGAGATCTACTTCGGATGATCAAACGGTTGAGATTAACTTCGGCTCTCCGTCTCACCGAAATTCAGGAGTCTCAAATCTCAAATAAGAATCCTTTAATAGATTTCTATGGAGTCCACAACCCATCGCCACGCATCCCTCTAGATCGGGCAGTCCAGATTCACTTCGGGTATTCAGGGTTCACCAGTCTCAACTTTCAACTGAAACTCTAGTTCAATTTACTCGAAGCTTGTGATCTATCACCACGTGTCTCTCTGGATCTAATAGTCCATAGACCTTTCACCCTTCAACTATTCGGCCCTTCAACACTTTGGCGCTTTGGATATTCACGCTTCAGGAGTTTCAACTCCTGCGCGCTCATTCCTCTCCGGAGTGTTTTCACCTGAATACAATGAATTTTTGCCACGCTTCCCTCTGGATCTTACAGTCCAAGTTCACTTCAGTACTTCAGCATTCGAGTGATCCGAACGCTCCAACAATCCGTCCTCCCAGAGTACATTCTTCAGGAGTCAAATATCACGTGCCACACATCCTTCCCGATCAACGATCATGGTTTACTTTGGGATTGCGGTGTTCAGAAGTTTCTACCTTTCCACACTCACTTTCTCCCAAAAGGATTTCACCCGGAGTTAATGATCCATCAATGCGTGTCTCCCAAGAATTGATGGCTACAGATCACTTCGGGGCTTCACGCTTTGAGAGTTTCAAAGTACTCACCAACACAAACCTCCAGAGTGAAATCCTCCCGGAGTGTCAGATATTCAAACATGCGTTCCCTAATATCAATGGTCAGGATGAGCTCCGACACTTTGGCCTTTGATATTTCTCGCCTCTTTCCACAAGCTTTCCTACAGAGTGACTTTTCTACGAAGTGGTAGGTATTATGACACTTGCACTCAGTGATCGACAACTTAGGTGAACTCTGGCCTTCGAGAGATTGACTCACTCCCTGACTGAAATCTCCCGGAGTAGGTCAGCGTCGGGCTGACTACATCATAGATCTGATGGTCGGGATGGCTCCCGAGCATCCTCATATCTAAGGCCTAGATTAACTTCGGGACTTTGGGGATTTTACCTCCCTTATGATGAACTTTCTCAATTTTTCGAACTCGCGAAGTCTGAATTACTCCAAGGGTTAAATCCCAAGATCTTTCCCATATCCAAGGGTCACAACATACCGTGGCTTCTTCAGAATAGATTTCGTCCATTTGTCTTCCAAACAAGGGAACCTTCCCTTTTGATACTTCAGCATCACTACTCTTCCTGATCTTTTTTAGTTCTGAAAGGCTTAAGAGCTTTTCACTCTTTCTCTTGAGCTTAGCACTTGGAAGAGTCCTTCCGCGCACCCCTTACGCTCATTCCTCAAATCTAGAACTTAAGTGGTTCTCAGTCTCTGCTTTCCTCACAGACATCCTGTGTATATATACACTACCTCTCTTGATCTTAACAAACTCTGTCCTCCAAGGGACTTAGAATGACTAAGAGGGTCGACATGCATACATGCAACTGTACGTAAGGTCGACAAACTCACAATTCATGGCTCTAGCTTAAGCCACCACAGGACGCAAGCATTTACGAGTATAAAAACATGTCCAATTCATACAATTTCCTACTTGCCTAATTACAAAATCAAACAGACATAAAATGGATACAGTATAACCATTAAGCATTCATGCACATCCCTGAAAACGTTCACAGTATATCCAATTTCATCACACAGTTGCAGCTCAATTACACAGAGAAGGAGTATACTTATCTATTACAAGTTGTATCCATCTAACTGACTCTGGGTGTTCATCCTTCCACCTGACCATAGGATTAGAGGCATTCATTCTTAGCACTCTAGCCACCCCCATGCTAAGCCATGATATCACCAGGGAACTCTCATGGTTCTCAAGGATTCTTTCTCTATTTCATCTTTTGCTCTGGTTCTTTTCTCTGTGAACTTTCAGAGTTTTCTCTCTGTGTCATGGCTCTGGGTGAGGTTTATCAGATGCTCACTCAGCATCAAGTCGTGGCCTTTTTTTCATCATCCACTGGAGAGATCCCCGCATTCTCCTTATTGATTTTTGTTATATCTTTTCCCCAGGATGGTTCTCGACCCATCCCGTTCCTTCTGTCATAAGGGAACTCGGGTCATCTTGGTCTGTCATACCCAGTGGTACTTCAGGCTGACATTTTGCAGTTAGACCATGTTCACATTCATGGGAGTGGTTGATAATTCAACCACTAGTTCTTTCTTCATTAACTAGTTTCTCTCCTTGGGATCTGAAGGAGATTTATTATCCCTGTTGTTCCTAAGTTTGTACTTAAGGCTCAAAGCACAATGTCAGGCATCAGAAAATGAGGAAAGTTTAAAAGTTTGCTTTTTCTATCTCAGTTACGTGAGAAAAATTCCTTAAATTGAATTAATAGTATGACAGCTCAGAGGTTGTTTTTCATGTCTGAGCTAAGTTTGAAAATATTGGATTTAATGAGAGAAAAACATTAAGCTATTAGACAAAGCAAGGCATAAAATACAGAAGAATCTTACTTTGTTACAGAAGAAGAAAATAGATAATGTAACCTTAAATGAAGCATAAGATGTAGCAATCTAATTAATTCACATGTCTTGTATCTACTAACAGTAAATACAGAGGAAAATTTGTTTGTTATTAGATAACTAAATGAAACATAACCACAGTAGATTTTGTACTAAATTGCGATTAGGCATTCATCAAGGAAATATATGAAAAGATGCTAGAATGTAGAAAGACAGAAGAACACATAACTCAAATGGACGAAATTTGGAATCTCTAGTCTGCACTTGTATCAATTCTCAATGAGGAAAGTTTTCTCAATTACAACCAGCAAGAAGCAAACCCTCTTTAGTCTTTTGAAAAGATATTTATACAAGAGATTATCAACCCTAGGCAGTTGGAATTCTTGTTATTCCTAGATAATGACGGTTACAAAATGAAAACTTGAATCGTTTCACTTGGTTCTTCTCTATCTCTTACCAGCAGAAACAGATATGCACTTGTTACTTCATTGATTCTTTGAGGTACTCCCTTTACCTTGCTCAAGACATTCAACACACCTGCTTCAAAATTGTACTAATAGTCTAGAAGGTTCTATCATGTCTCTTGCCTCAAAAACATATAGCTTCTTTTGTAATTGTGGCAACCTATCTTCTATCCTTTTATCATCAGAAATAATTGACTATAACTGTAAATTTGGCTTTACCATCCATCTATCTATTTGAGCAATGTCAACCTGCTTTAGTTGTGAAATTTCAGCCTGAGTTGCCTCTAAGATTTCTTTGATGTCAAGTTGACACTTTACAATGTCGATATGTCCAAGTATTTCAGAACAATCATCCTTTTTGAGGCCTAGTGATTCTTTGTTAAGTAAATGAAAAATCTCTTCATAGTCCTCTTTTATTTCCTTGGTCGTCCTTTTACTCTCGGCTATATTGGCCTCCCATGTATTTAATATTATATCACCTCTAACTTTCTTTGTAACAGTCAATCTAGGAGTTCTGGGAGTTACAAATATTTCTTCTCTAGCAGATGACACGACCACTTCTTGAAAGTGGTCCGGGCTGCAGTAGCCTCTCTTTCTCTGAAACCAATATTTTCCAATGATAGGTTTACTTCCCAAAAATGATCTTGGATTATTCCAACCTTATCAAAAAGGCTATGTTGTGATATTTCCATTTTCTTTAGCATTTCCAATGCTTGAGCTTGAAACAGTGTTATATCCACAACGATTTTCTCAGTGGATCTGACCTTGTCTTGTAATTGTTTTATCAACTCATGTTGTTTGATAGTCTATCTCTCACTCACTTGCATCTTCTTATGCATGTCATCAAGACTGGACTTGAGCAGTTGGATTTCTTGCTTATCACCAGCTCTATCCTGTTCCAGTCCTTTATTGACTTCTTCTCTAACATTCTTTTATGTATTCCTTATTTGATTTTGCAACTGACTTATCATCTGATTCCTCTTCTTCTATCTTTCTTTCAGATTATTAACTAAGAATAAGTTAGTTGTTGCAAAATCTCCCAAAGAGTCGGCTACCTCTGTAGTGAAGTCCTCATCTTACAAATTTTTTCCATCCAATAATACTCTGTGTTTTTTGACCGTTGCACCCTCTTTCTGGTGCATTTCTTTCTTCACCACAGCTTTCCTTTTC
The DNA here is from genome assembly GCA_032191745.1 of Picea mariana. Taxonomy (NCBI): domain Eukaryota; kingdom Viridiplantae; phylum Streptophyta; class Pinopsida; order Pinales; family Pinaceae; genus Picea; species Picea mariana. Next base: position 114,368 of record JASDQU010242378.1, on the reverse strand, counting down.
TTACTGAAAAAAAAAA
>JASDQU010242378.1:97252-114332 GCA_032191745.1 Picea mariana | reverse complement strand
AGAACAATCATCCTTTTTGAGGCCTAGTGATTCTTTGTTAAGTAAATGAAAAATCTCTTCATAGTCCTCTTTTATTTCCTTGGTCGTCCTTTTACTCTCGGCTATATTGGCCTCCCATGTATTTAATATTATATCACCTCTAACTTTCTTTGTAACAGTCAATCTAGGAGTTCTGGGAGTTACAAATATTTCTTCTCTAGCAGATGACACGACCACTTCTTGAAAGTGGTCCGGGCTGCAGTAGCCTCTCTTTCTCTGAAACCAATATTTTCCAATGATAGGTTTACTTCCCAAAAATGATCTTGGATTATTCCAACCTTATCAAAAAGGCTATGTTGTGATATTTCCATTTTCTTTAGCATTTCCAATGCTTGAGCTTGAAACAGTGTTATATCCACAACGATTTTCTCAGTGGATCTGACCTTGTCTTGTAATTGTTTTATCAACTCATGTTGTTTGATAGTCTATCTCTCACTCACTTGCATCTTCTTATGCATGTCATCAAGACTGGACTTGAGCAGTTGGATTTCTTGCTTATCACCAGCTCTATCCTGTTCCAGTCCTTTATTGACTTCTTCTCTAACATTCTTTTATGTATTCCTTATTTGATTTTGCAACTGACTTATCATCTGATTCCTCTTCTTCTATCTTTCTTTCAGATTATTAACTAAGAATAAGTTAGTTGTTGCAAAATCTCCCAAAGAGTCGGCTACCTCTGTAGTGAAGTCCTCATCTTACAAATTTTTTCCATCCAATAATACTCTGTGTTTTTTGACCGTTGCACCCTCTTTCTGGTGCATTTCTTTCTTCACCACAGCTTTCCTTTTCTTACTGAAAAAAAAAAATCAGAGGGAGGTATCTCTTCAATAGGGGTAGGCGTGAGATATCCTATGAGTATTACCTCTGCATTAGGGTTTTCTCTAGTGAATTGTAATGGCGTGACAATCTGAATGGGGTTGTCGATTTCTGTGGACAAATGTTTTTCGGTTCCATCTATAGTTGATTTATCTGGTGAAGACAGTGGCCTATCTTCTCCTTGCTTTATTAATGTCTCAGGTTGATCTTTGGCCTGGTCCTCAGATACCTCTATCACCAAGATATGTTTTTTCCAGGTCGATGTCTCATATTTCTCTAAGTTTTCTGGGGCTTCTTGTTTGCTAGAGCTTCTGACTTCTGGATTCTGGGTCTTTGTTTTCTATGTAGTGGGAGACATTGGGTTTTCCCCTTGTAATAATTTCAGAAGACTACTTCTTTGGTGTTTTTGGAAGTTGTAAAAATCAATCATTTTATTAGGTGATAGAGCTCGAACTCGGCTTAGAACTTCTTGGTAAGATATCACCCCTCGGAGCACTTCATCCTGAGGGGATTCTTCATGTTCATACTTTTTAAGATTGCAACTGGCCATATGGTTACCCACAACCTTCTGCGGTTTGTGATTCTTAAATTCAATTTTAACTAGTTTTATTTCTTCTAAGGCTGCAACTTCCACTCTGGAGTGGCCGAAATCCAATAAAGAAAATACACCAATCTGTAAGGGAAATGATGGCCATACCTTTTTCTACACTGCTTTGATTTCTTTTCTAATCCTGCCGAGTACATTTTGTCATGCGACCTCGCAACACACTAGTCGATCTAGTAAAAATTGTGGTAAACCATATGGGGGAACTGAACAATCGAAAACTTTGATGTAAGAGAAGTTCTCCTCGATATACCAGTCTGCCACTTTATCCAAGTTAGCCACAACTGTATTTGAAATTCTAGGAGGTGGGTGACCAAAAATAGCAATGTGCATCGACACCGCTACCCAATTACAGATTTCATAAAAGAAATCCTTCGCCTTGTCTTCCTAGAGTTTTGAATGATAAATATGAATTGGTTCTGCACTATCTGGATTCTAGCTCCAACCCATCAGTGGGAAAGGCACCATGAAATAGATGGCGTCCATAATATAAGTTGACATGAAAAATGAAATTGATTGCCCCTTGGATTTCTTTGTCTGGTATTCTGTAATTTCACTAGCCAGAATGTCCAACAATATCTTGGCCCATTCAAAAGAATAACCTTCTGCCACTATGTGTATAATGGGTACCCATGGTTGAAAGAAATGGGTTTTGTTCTCTTTTCCATAAAGTCTACACATCATCATGGATATATACATGAACTATGGTTGTAGCTATGATATTGAGTATATGCTGTGAGAATCAGCTCTGAACTTTTCGGGGTGTGAGCACCAGTCCTTGATCAAATCTAAAAGATTATTTCCATATTGATCACACTCCTTTCTAAAATTCTCTAGAAAAATGGCATTGTAAAGGAAGTTTGATGTTGAAGACAACTTATACATCACCTGTATGTGTTCCGGTCGAAATGACCCAACAACTACCTTCTAAGAATTGAAAATATTTCTAGTTGGGACATCCACATGATCTAGTTCCCATTTTATCATGTCAGTATATGGTAAAAGACTCAGCCTTGTTGCTACCTTATGCATCTTTTCCTGAGCAATAGTCATGTATTTGGTAGATAAGTCTTCATTTTCATTTTCACTTGAATCATCAAAGTAGTTTACCAGTTTGTACTATAGGATGTTTAATACATTCATCCAGGTTTTGACTGTGTTTATACTTTTGGGTGAGGTGTCGAAGATAACCTCTGAACTATGGCCTGAAATATCACTAGTTTCTTTAACTACCTTTCGTGGTAGCATGGTAGAAGTTCTTAAAACCTTGTTACTTGTCACAGAAAACACACAGGACTGAGTATCTTGTTAAGCAAGCTCTACAAAAATGCGAAAGTAATTGAAAATGAAAAAGTTGTTCTTGCCTTAGACACCTCGACCTGCATATACCTTCATTGACAATACATTTAATTCTTTTAATAAAAATATTTGGGCATTAAAGCAAGATCTTATTTGAAATAATTTCCTCGAGCTGATCATTTAATAACATTAATGGTCAATTTTCGTGATTGGAAAAGAAAGTTGAAATCACCCATATTGCAATCAGCATAAACTCAACAGTGAAATAAAAGTTTTTTATTTTGTTAATAAATCGAGTTTATGCGTTAATTAATTGTGTTTAACGTTAATCCATTTCAGGGTTTGGAGTCCAGGGCGATCTTATTTTAGTTCAAGCTATGATCCCTGAATCGCGAAATCGTGATTTGATCAATTAATATTAATCAAGTTTAACCTTTTAATTAATTGCGATTAATTAAGGGTTTCGCAACTTTGGGTATTGGGATTTGAAGTTGTCTTTCAAGAGAGGATTTATGAAACGCTAAGTTGTGATATTATTTAATTATCATTAATCATTATTAATCATTTAATTAACCTGGTTTAATTTAAGCTAGTTTCACAATTTCGTGTATCGGGATTTTGGTGGTCGCTCAAGGCAGGATCCCTGAATCACAAAGTCGCGATGTGATTAATTAGTACTAATTGATTTTATTTCTTTAATTAACATGGCTTAAAACTTATCGCAGTTTCACGATTTCTCATGTCGAGACATTGAGACTCTTTACATGTTGGACTGTTAGGTCTGTGAAACACAGAAACTCGATATTTTGAAGACTGTCTTTAGCAATTTGACCCTTTAACTAGTGGGTGGCTTCATAACTTTTAAGAACTTAGGATCTTTGTATTAAATGGAAGACCTCATCAATGGTGATATCCAAGTGCACGTTTTTCTTTATTTAAAAAGAATTAAACCTATTTAAGTCTAAATTTTTAGAAAAAATATATGTTTCAACATAGGCTCCATCTAGGGATCTTGTCTCCCTGCAGGACGAGAAGAACAGTAGACCAAGTTCCTTTATTGGGTAAATAGAGTCATTATTGCATTTTTTTGAAACACGTTATGAAAGAGGGCACACAGAAGGACTTAAGATTTCATCCTTATCTTTGAAAACTTTCAAAACTTCATCATTCATTGATCTCGAGTTTAAGCTTATCAATGGCTTCCCTTTCTTGAAACTGACTTCATATTTAATTAAGATAATAAAAACAAACTTAATCGTTCTAGAAGGCTCTGCTCGATTTTTTTTGCATTAAGGTAAGGTAATTTTAGTGTTTTTAGTCAGGGAGTCCCGTGTTAGCTTAGAATGTAGATCTAGTGAAAAAGAGAACTAGTTACCAGAGTACATTGTAATTCATGTATAACAACCTTGCAGATATCGTAGACATTGCTTCACTACCAACAAGCATGTTCAGTACCCCAGTGAAGTTATCTAGTTTCCCACATTGAATTTCCTTTCACCACTTCAATTAGCAATTTTTCATTTAAATGTTGAGATGAGGGAAATCATTTAATGAATTTCCTTTCATCATCTCTTTTTTGGACTATATGGGGGCAATCATTTTATGAATTTCCTTTCACCATCTGTCTTATAATTTTTTAGAACATGAAGTGGGGGCAATCAATTTGTATACAATATACCAGGGATGATATATGCTTATAATTTAGCAACAGAGGCCTGCTAACTCACTTTGATTACTCTGGACTAATCCTCCTTTGACCTTCAAAACACCTTTTCCTACAGGGAAATTTTCATGGGGAGTTTTTATTTTCTAGGGACTTTCCTTGAGATAAACTGATCATTTTAAGCCTGTTAGAAGGGATAAGAGAGTCAGGATTATCCTAGACATACTTTTTGTTCAGTTAAAGTTAGAGGAATCATAAGAAATTTTTACCGATTCTCGTTTTTTAAGATTTGTTTATAAGTTTTTGAAGCTAAGGTGAGACCCTTTTTCCTCTATGAAGACCATGGGATGGTATCATGAATTGACTGAAAATAAACTTGAAAATGAGCAAGGGAACAGAAAGAGGATTCATAAATTTGTAAACATGGTCAATCTTATGCAAACCCTTTACTTGATTCTCGAAATTTATTCTTTAAGGTCATTTTATTTCTTATTTTTGATTATTTTCAATTATTTTTATTTCATCCAGAGAAAATTCTTGATAATCTAAAATTAAATTTTCCTTCCTTTGGTTATAGATCAGGTGACAATATTTGTACATATGAGACCTCTGTCATACTAAGTGATATTTCTTTGAAAATTTAGATAGTTTAGGAACTCATACCTTTGATTTACTATTTTATTTTCAACCAATTAAATTATTTGTTTATCACATGTTTCGAGAGAACCAATGTTCTGATACATGAATGTTGGTTTTTGATGTCTCTGATCTCTCGGCTATCAACAGTTATCCTACATGACAATAACATGAAGAGTGTCAGGATTTTATGAGTAATAAATCTCTACGTGTTAACTATCTTTATATTTTTTGTTTTTATGAAATCAACTAACCTGGTTTTATTTACAGTGAAAGTAAAAACTTACCAAAAAAGTGAAAAAATATGAATCAAAACTAAGAAAACAAACCAGTATGTACAGTGAGAGTTTGGAAAATAATCATTGCATAAAATGCTTAAGGTAATGCCCATTGATAGGGACGTTAAGGATTTTACCATCCACATTTTCTAACAAAAATGAATTGTTCCCTTCAAAGGTTGTGATTTTGAAAGGTCCACACTAGATATGGTCAAATTTGTCATGCTTTCCTGAGTCTTATTTCCTAGCATCCCACTTTAAAACTAGATCACCAGGGAGAAAATATCTATCTTCATATTTTTGGTCAAATAGAGCTTTCATGTTATCTTGATACTTTTGAAGTTTTTCATCCACTTCAGCTCTATTTTGTTAAACTTTGATGAGTTGATTTATTCTTCTGGTGACGTGATTTGGCTCTTCTTTTTCATGTTGCCAAAGTTTCATTACAGGCAGATCCAGGTTTACGGGTAGTACCACATCAGTCCCGTACACCATTTGAAACGTGGACATCCCAATCGATTTCTTGGTGCCTATTCGATTTGCCCATAAAGCATATTTCAAATGCACGTGCCAGGCTTTCTTATTTTTGTTCAGCACTTTATTAATTATGGTGATCAAGATTTTATTTGATTATTCATCTAATCCATTTCCTCAAGGACAGTACGTCATGGAATGGCCCAGTACAATATTGTACTTTTGGAAAAAACTGACCATCGCCATAGATTTGAATGCCTGTGCATTATCTGTAACTATATTCCGAGGACAACCAAATCTAGATAAAATGTTTTCCTCCAAGAAATTTATCACCATTGAATCTATAGAGTTTATGGTCGAAATAGCTTCTACCCATTTGGTGAAATAATATGTAGTGGTTAGGATCCATTTGTGTTGTGCGCTAGAGTGTGGATTGATTTCATTGATAAAATCCAGCCCCCATTGTTGAAACAGGGCTTTTGTTTTAATTGGGACCAAAGGTAACACGGTAAGATTTTGTTTTCCTAAAAATAATTAGCATGGGTTACAGGCTCTGACTTTAGCACTTACATCAACGAATAATTTAGACCAATAATATCCTGCTCTCAAGATTTTATAGGTCATTTCTCTCCATGCGTGATGGCCTCCAGACACTCCTTCGTGAAATTCATTTATGACTCTCTCTGTTTCAGATTCTACTAAGAATCTTAGTAACAATCCCAGAGGATATTTCCAATACAATTTGGTATCCATGATACAATATTTTACTGCGTACAATTTCAACGTTCTGGATTTAGAAGGAGTCATATCTTCTGGGCATTGCAGAGTTAGAAGGTAAGAGACTATATCTTTATACCAAATTGAAGAAGAGAACTTCTCCTCGATTTGAGTTGTAGGTATTTGATCGTCAAATTCGTTTATGTCCAGAAATACTTCACACTCTTGCAACCTATTTATTCTGAGCGCTCTGAAATTAGATTCAGTTAGTAGCTTAGCCAAACCCTATCCTTTGACAAGATTTGTTGGTTTCACCTCCAAATCAAATTCCTGAATTTTAGAAAGCCATCGACCCCTCTTTCCGTCACTATCAGGTTGCACCAATATATCCTTGACAGAACTTGTGGGTACATATGCAATTATTTTAGAATGTAATACGTAGGTCCTGAAATCCTTTAGGGCCTTCACCATTGTGTATGCCTGCTTTTCCATTATAACATATCTAAACTCTCTGTCTCTAAGTCTTTTACTGAAGAATGTTATTGTTTGCTCAAACCCTTCTTCGTTCTTCTGTAGGAGTACAGCCGCAATTGTGTGTTTGGATGTGAATCAGAAGATTAAGAATTCTTTCAGATAATCGGGGCTTGCTAGCACCGGTGCTTCACCTATAACCTTCTTGATGCATTCAAATGACGCTTTGGCTTCAGTCATCCATTTAACCTCGCTGTCCTTCTTAAGCATATCTATAATTAATTTCATGATTTCACCAAAGTTTGGGATAAATCTTCTTAAAAAATTGATCTTTCCTAAAAATGGCTGAATTTCTTTTCTATTTCTAGGAATATTGATAGTATCTATAGCTTCAACCCTTTTCGGGTCGATTTTAATTCTGTCTCAAGATACAATGTGGCCCAAGAGTTTACCTTCATGCATTGCAAAGTGATATTTCTTTGGATTTAAAGACAAATTGAATTTACGACATTTCTCAAACATGTGTTTGAGGTGTACCAGATGTTCTACATCATATTTAGAAAACACAGTTAGATCATCAAGATAAATGACAATGAACTTATCTCTTTCACTGAAAAAGGCAATGCCCATAGCTCGCTAGAAACTGGCACCTGTGTTCATTAAACCAAATGGAATTTTGTCATACATAAAGGTACCCCATGGGGTGGTGAACGATGTCTTCTCTTTATCATCCTCATGCACTGCAATTTGATTGTAGCCTGAGAAGTCGTCAATCATATACATTCTATTTTCTCCGACCACCTTTTCCAATACGTGATCCATTTTAGGTAATGGATAATTATCTTTAAGAGATGATTTGTTTAAATTTTTGAAATCTACACACAGTCTGATTTCACCGCTTTTCTTTCTGAACGGAACCAGGTTAGACACCCATTCAGAATATCTGAGTGGTACAATGATCTTAGCCTCTAGGAGATATTTTACTTCCCTTTCTATTACAGGCAGTAATATGGAATTTATCTGTCTGAGCTTTTTCCTGAATGGTTTAACACCCTGATTTAGAGGAATTTTGTGTTCGATTACGGTGGTATCATAGGTTCTTAATTCATCATAAGACCAGGCAAAAACATCCTTATACTGCTTGAGTAACTCTACATATTTTCTTTTCATTTCAGAGGGAAGGTTTTTAGATATTTTTACCAGCTTAGGAATTTCCTTGGTGCCTATATCACAGTCTTCAACCTCTTCAGGCTGAGGCTGCAAGGTAGACTTTAATGGAATGTCGTCGTGATCAAATAATATTTCCAAAGGAATTAGACCCTTAGGGATATGATTATTTTTTAGCATTAACATGCGATGATTTGTGATCTTATCTCGAAACTCCTAAGGGTCGTCCCCTTCCTGTATGATCCAAGCAGGGTCATTCTGATTTTCTTGGTCAATATGTGTTTCAACAAAGTCATCCACCATTTCTAGGAATTGTCTAATTTGTTCATCATCTTCGAACACTTTCCAATGTTGTATATTGTTCAGTATTGAGGGTATGTGCCTCATTTCTATGTGATACTTCATTTTGAAAATAGTAGGAGGTACAAACGTTGAGGTTGCTTTGGCCAATGAATCTACCCATTGATTTTTTGTTCTAGGGATGTAGTGAACATTAATTGATGAGAAAAAAAATTCAATCAAGTCCGAGGCACAATTTCTGTAGGATCTCAACCTCGGGTGTTTGGCATGATACTCTCGATTTATCTATTTTACTATTAATTCCACATCACCATAAATTTCCAAGTTTTTAATATTCAACTTCCTGGCAGCCTCTAATCCTAAGAATAGGGCTTCATATTCGCACACATTATTGGTGTAATCGATGTCCCATTGTAACCTATAAGAGAAAGGGATAACATACTCGTCTCTGGGTGCCACAAAAAGAACTCTATCTCCTGCTCCTTCACAAGATGAAGCACCATCAAAATACATTTTCCAAACTCTAGTACTATATACATTTTTACTTGTTTCTTCTATTTTTTTGTACTATGTTTTTCTATACATTCATCTATATCATCATCAATTGATAAAACACAATTTCCTAAATCCTGATCTACGACATAAACAGGGTAATTATTTGGATTATGTGGATCACTTATTGTATATGCCAATCTTTCTTCTCTGTACAGACGTGTGAACTATCTGTCAAAGATCGATATTGTAGCGTATGTCATGTCGAGTTGAAGGGATCCTCCAAGCTTGGTGCCCTAAGACCTGGATAACAACATGCCATATTTTGGGGGAATATCAACAACAACCACATCCATCAGAATACTTTTTACTGGAATTTGCGCAAGATTTGACACTAAATCTTTAATCATGCCCACGCATTTTAATTTTCTCAAATCAAAGGAATATAGATCTTCATATGGTCTGGTAATTTCGAGACCAAGTCTATCCATAATAGCTTTGGGCATCACATTATGGGAAGCTCCAGAACCCAACATGCAATTATGGAGCAGATGATCATGCATAGTTAGCGTGATGTAGAAATGGGCGACAATATCTCTAGCACCTTCAAAATGTGAACCAAAAATTATATTTGGTTTATCATCCTCCAAATTTATAACGTCGGCTTGATTTTTAAAATCTGAAAATTTTATCATTTTGGCAATTTGTTTTCTGTATGTGGGGTTTTTTGCAAATTCAACCAGAGGTATGAGAATCTTCATTTTATTAATCTCACTTTCTAGGTTGAAACTTCTCATTGTCTTATTAGCTTCTCTGGTTTGGATTTCTATCTCCCTTTTTTCTGACTTATTGGCTTGTGTTGCTTTCGTTTCAGTTGTTTTTGTCTTGGCAGTCTGTGGGTTAGCTGCTTTTATTTTGGCAGTCTGTGAGTCAGTTGTTTTTGTTTTGGTAGTCTTTATTTCAGCATATTTTGGAGTTGGCTCATTCGCTTCACCTCTTGGCAAGATTTTCTTCGCTTGGGTAGTTGTCATATTTTTATTTCTAGGCCTCAAATTATACTTCTGTTGTAGCTCGACCATTATATTATCGACGATTCCTTGATAAGCAGAATCTTTTGTAGTATTTATGTTATCATCATTATTAGACTTGTGTTCTACCTTTAAAGACCTTTCATAATCTTGCCTCATCAAATGAGGTTGTTGACAATCATTACCAATATTATTCATATCTTCCTCTAACTCCTCAAATTCTTGCATGTCATCTCCTCCTATAAAATTTTCATTTTTAAAGGGGGGCCTGAATCTATTGATCTTCATTTTTAATTTTCCTTTGTTGTATTTGAGGGTTAGGGTTCCTCCTAAAATCTTTTCTAGTGAACTAATCTACTTTAGATTGATCCAGTTCCATCTTTGAAATTTTGTTTGATAATTCTTTAATTATTTTTTCCATGTCATCCATCTTATCTTCCGAGGACCTCCCAGATTCGGAGGGTCCTGCTTGTTCTCTATATCTTCTAGTCTCTTTATTTCCCATTTTGACTTTAGTTTTTAGCTTTCCCGATGCCATCATATTTGACTCTATTTCTACAACATCGTCTTGCATTCTGGTGAGGTCAGGAGCTCTTCTTTCTCTCAATAATAGAGCAAAATCAGGCTCGAAAGCCCCGATGAAAGTTACTTTAGTTGCAGGTTGGGAAGGTTTAACCTCGTCTGGGATCTTGTTATATATTTTTTTAAATCTTTGGGTGAATTCAAGAACTGTTTCTGAATTTTTCTTTCTCAAAGCTCCAAATTCAGTTAAATAATAAAGATGATCTTTTCTTTCTCCCCATTGTTTGAGAAAGGCACTTTCTAACTCACCATATGATCCTATTGAACCCGTAGGCAATCCTCAGAACCAGATTCTTACCTGTCCTTTGAAAGTTTGGACTAACAGTCGTGAATTACATCCTCGTGCTAGAGGCCAAGAATGTCAATGAATTGATCAAAGAAATTTATGTTCTCAGTCACGTTTAGGTGTCCCTCTCCCATAAAATTTGGTAGGTTTTTCATATAGTTTTCAGGTAAATCATGGAGGGGGACTGGCAAGACCAAGGAGAATATCTAGCAACTACTTTAGCGAAAATTCTAGGAGGTGGGGGTGGTCTATGACTGCCTTCTCCTCCTCCTCTGGCACCATGTCCTCCTCCACCTCTGCCACCTCTGACACCACCTCTGCCAGCACCTCCTCCGCCTGCACCACCTCCTCCGGCAACAGCCATTGACAATCTAGGGGATGAAACTTGGAGATTGTAGAGAGGATTTTCAAAGATGTGAAGTGACCTTTTGGCTACTTCGGGATGAATTCAAAGAGGTTCTTGGAACTGACTGTCAGGAGACAGAAAAACTGAAAAGGGAGGAAACGACAGATGAGGACTGGGTTCTTTAGACTTGCAAGATGTGTAAATGGGAGAACCAATGGGAGTCGAATTGGAGTGTATGGTATATTCTTCAAAATATTGGGAAGTTGGAAACTTTACTTCGGGAACTGATGGAATATCGATCGAAGTAGGTATCGACATAGGCTCTTTACCCTTATTGGTAAAGGAGGTATTTGAATCAGTTTCGACCTTTATCTTGTATAAAATCAATCTGGGGTTTATGATTTCGGCTTCAATTCTATCAGTTGATGTTTCTATGAAAAGGATTTGGGTGGAAACTTCTTGCAGAGTTGACGATTCAAGTGGGAACTTAGCATTAGACTATGTGGGTTTAGTTTGATAAACTTTTCTTGTGGATGTAGTGGTTTGCTTAAGGCATCCCCTTGGTTTAAAAAAAAATTAAGGGTCAGAAACGGGCGTGGTCTTCTCACCACCTGGGTTTTGTCAGGTATTCCTTCGACCGAATGCCAGTTTATTAATTATGGAGTCACCAAGTGAAAAATATAAACTAAACCTTATAATGTATTCAATCTTTGTTCACTATCAAAGAGAGAAACTTACAATGTCATTTTCACAGGGAAAAATAAATTTGTTTCTCCATCCCCGGTAGCGGCGCCAAAAATATGTTGTTCCTGAGTTTGTACTTAAGGCTCAAAGCACAATGTCAAGCATCAGGAAATGAGGAAAGTTTAAAATTTTGCTTTCTCTATCTCAGCTATGTGAGAAAAAATCCTTAAATTGAATTAATAGTATGACAACTCATAGGTCGTTTTTAGTGTCTGGGTTAAATTTGAAAATATTGGATGTAATGAGAGAAAAACATAAAGTTGTTAGACAAAGAAAGACATCAAATACAGAATAATATTACTTTGTTACAGAAGAAGAAAATAGATAATGTAACCTTAAATGAAGCATAAAATGTAGCAATCTAATTAATTCACAGGTCTTGTATCTACTAACAGTAAATACAGAGGAAAAGTTGTTTGTTATTAGACAACTAAATGAAACATAACCACAGTAGGTGTTGTACTAAATTGTGATCAGGCATTCATCAAGGAAATATATGAAAAGATGTTAGAATGTGGAAAGACAAAAGAACACATAACTCAAATGGAAGGAATGTGGAATATCTGGTCTGCACTTGTATCAATTCTCAATGAGGAGAGTTTTTGCAATTACAACCGACAAGAAGAATCCCCTCTTTAGTCTTTTGAAAATATATTTATACAAGAGATTCTCAACCCTAGGCAGGCGGTAAGAAATCTCGTTATTCCTAGGTAATGATGGTTACAAAATGAAAACTTGAACCATTTCACTTGGTTCTTGTCTATCTCTTACCAGCAGAAATAGATATGCACTTGTTACTTCATTGATTCTTTGAGGTACTCCCTTTACATCACTCAAGAAATTCGACACACCTACTTAAAAATTGTACTAATAGTCTAGAATGTTTTGTCATGTCTCTTGCCTCAAAAAGATATAAATTCTTCTGTAATTGTGGAAACCTATCTTCTATCCTTTTATCTTCAGAAATCATTGACTGTAACTGTAAATTTGGCTTTACCATCCATCTATCTATTTGAGCAATGTCAACCTGCTTTAGCTGTGAAATTTCAGCCTGAGTTGCCTCTAAGCTTTCTTTGATGTCAAGTTGATGCTTTACAATGTCGATATGTCCTAGTATTTTAGAACAATCATCCTTTATGAGGCCTAGTGATTCTTTGTTAAGCAAATGATCTTGGATGATTCCTGTTATCTCCTCAAATGAAATTGAAAATTTTGAGGTATTTTCATTCGTTCATACTTAAACATGTCATTTTCCTTAGTCTTATGGCCATTGTTTTATCTCCAAATTCTTGATTCAGCTTACATTGATCTCTCTTGCCCATAAATCCTTTGATCTCTTCCTCTTTACCTACAATACAAAAGGAAAAATAAATGTTACATAGCCTATAATCTTAGCCTTATTGGCTTTGACATTTTCAAATAACAACATGCATTTTTATGATGGGTGCTTGAAGTTATTCTAAACCTATGCCAAATCCTAATTCAGTCAAGCGCATTGAAATCAAAACCAAGCCATGATTTAGGTTACAAGTGAACGTAAAAATTCAAGCCACAAGCTAGGCCATATGTTTAATTAATCCACTAGGCCAATTCTCATGCTAAAGAGCTCTCGAGTTTTATGGACCCACGAGCTAAGCTATGCATCCGATCCGTGAGTCAAGCTATGAATTGATACACATGTTGACACATCAAGCCACATGCTGCGCCGAGTTTTATCTCAATTTTTATGATTTATGTGCAAACGCATTTGAATCAAGCCTAGTCCACATGTCAATTCATCCATCGATAGGTTGAACGCCAAACCAATCTCCTACATATCTCATTGATTCTATGAACAATAGCCTCAAATTCAAATCAACAGTGCTAGCAAACAAGTCGACACATGACCCATATATTAGCCATGGATCAAGCTGCATGTCGATACACCAAACGTATCATTAAGTCCCTTATCATTATGTATTGATGCACCGTCAAAGTTTCTATGCTGCTATGTAAGAGATTGCAGGTTTTGTTGGAAGGCTCAAGGAGGAAGTAACAAAGGCTTCATCCATTCATTTTCAGTGTAACATAAACACATCCAACTCAAATCTTGATCGGGTTTTAGATGCTGCAAAACCATTTTCCATATTTATATTTAAATCCCCATATTATCATGAATTTCTGAAATGAGAAATTCCAGATCACGAGTTAGAAAGGTAACAGTTAGGAGGGTATTGGTTAATGAAAACATGGAAGAATCGTAATGTCTCCTTCTGATAATTAATCATTAACTATGACCGAGGGCCAAATGTTATAACAGTTGCTAAATATTCTTATCAGAGATGGTAAAGAGTAAGAACATAATGCAACATTTGAGCTAGAAGATGTCATGCTATCTTGATGTTTGTCACAGTCTCAGAAAGGGTAAAACATCCAAAATTAGTATTTGCATGATAGAAACATTTCCAGAGCAGGGTGCTTGGCATTATTTGGAAGAAAGTAACCTTGACACCTTATTCATTTTTCCATCTTTGGCGATTTGACCTATTTTACAGTCAAAGCTTAATGCTAATTTTTTATTGTTTGTCTATATAAACAACAACTACAACTAATCTTCCTTGTCCAGATTTTAATCTTTATTTCATTTGAAGTTTTTTGAGTATCGAGAAATAAGGCAAAAGCATGTGCATCAATGATCAAAGCATGAATACATTGAAGACATTGGTAATGAAACCTATGACCCTGTTACTGATTCTTGGATGGAAATGCTAAATGGTATGGACATATGTACTTGCCACTGTTTCTTCTAAGGGTACGTGCATGTAACTAAGGAAAATACAGAAAACAAACCAGTTTTTGAAATCTCTGAAAGGATAAGAAGAAGAAGAAAAAGATCACAAAGGATTATAATAGCTTATGGTGGTTAGCTAAGCACCTAAAGAGAAAAATCAAAAAGTTGAAGGCAAAAATTACCACACATCTAGATTTATAGGTGCTGGCATAAGTTGTTGTAATTTTGCATTGAGATCAATCAAATAAACCATGATTTTTTATGGAACAACAGTTTTGAATACGAAAGGTTTTCCTTTTTTATTAAAACAGAGCTTTCACCAGCACAGAATGCACAATTATAACCAATTAGTTGTTGAAAAGTAGAGATTTCATAAGCTAATTAGTAAATCCTAAGGCGAAATAGCTAGTGAAACTGCAGAATAAGAATTTTGAAGATTTGAGATCGAACAGAGCAATTTTTGGGTGATTTAAAGGATCAGAGAGCATCAAAAAGATTAATCACCAAATCATAAAATATTCAGTTTCAAAGATTCATGGAGATTTTGGAGGTGAATGCTTAGTTGGTCAACTAAAGATTTGTTCATAGCTGTTGAAAGTTTTCCAACTATTGAATACATGTTTCCTTTCCTCCATGACACATCAGAGACATAACAATGATGAAGACCAGATGTCGAAGACAAACTTTGAATACAGTTCGATTCATAGGAACTAGTTCTTAGTTATCCTATTGTATTTAGTTTTGTTTTCTGTTTTCTATATTTAGAAATCCAGATCCATTTTTCAGGGATCTGAGATCTATTGTAAAGGTTATAAATACTTATCATTTTGATAAAGTAAGGGTTCGATTTTGGATAGCAGAAACACTATATTGTAAACAGACCTTTCATATGATAATACAAATCACAGTTTTCTCTCTCTATTGATGTCAAATTCTCATCTTTCCTTCTTTACTTTTATTCAAGTTGTTTCAGCTACAGAATGAATGTCATCACATTGGTTAGCTCATAACTTGATTAATAGTTTCTTATCATTGTTTATTAAACCCTACATTTTTATTTGGTTTATAAGCATTGTTTTCTCACCCACTTTAAAAGCTATCATCTGATTATTGGTCCTTGATACCACTGGTTCATTTGATTCTCATTTTGATTGTCTGAATGCCATATTGTAATTGAATCATCCCATTGATCCACACATACAAAATACAAAAACAAATTTACTTTAAGTTACCAAGCATCTTTGACCCACAACCACAAAGAGTTTCTTGGAGCGATAAAAAATTGGCGTCGTTGCCAGGGAAAGGAGATTGAAGCTCAGCTTCCCTAGGAGACGACATAGATCTAGCTTTGATGATAGAAAAATATTGGACATCATTTGGTTGTAATCATCTATCTGACGACTCCATGAAGGACGGATTCAATGGTGACTCCATTGTTCATAAATCTGTTAATGACTCCATTGGTATGAAATGAACAAGAGGTATGCATTTTTCAATTTCTCAAGTATTTCTGGTTACCCTCATCCTGTACCTAGTAGAGATGAATGGGAACACAACCTTCCTATATTTCAAGGAGAAGAATGGGAAGTATCAGCTGAACATTTGTTGGATTTTCATGAGTTTATTCATCGGCTCCAAATCATACATGAAGATGTTCAGATTAAACTTTTCAGGTATTCATTAGAGGGGATTTCTCTTGACTGGTGATGGTATCTTCCAGATGCAAGTGTTATCTCTTTGGTTGGTTTTCATGCAGCTTTTAATTTCTTTTGTAAAGATTATTTTTCAGTTGAACATATTTTTAAAGGATTCTGTGAAGAGTTTTCTTCATATCATGAAGATCAATATGTCTCTTTTTCTAATGTCAAAGAGAAAGGATATACATCAGCTGAAGATACCTCTTATTGTGATCGTGGGATTGTTGATCCACATTATGAAAATCATGGTGACAGTTTCAAATCTGCAGTAGATGTTGAGGGCAGCCCACATTTTCCAAATTTGCAGATCCAAGGAAGTTGCAGTAACCATAAAGAACAAGGTGATATTTCTCAAGATCTATTTCAAGATTTTATTGTTGATCCTACTTTTCAAGAAGCTTCATCTCTGTCATTAGGATCTTTGTAACATCCCGCTCTGGCGCACTGAGAACACTTATTATTGAGGACACTTGCTCGCAAGTGATCTGGACTTTTATGATGTTAGACCGTTTATACCTGATTATGATGAGATTGATAGATGACATGATGTGTTACTATTTGATGTAGACAGATGCTATTGACTCGGTTTCATTGAGTGTGCAGGGTTTTTGACCTTGAGGATGCAGGGGCATCGGTAGAACCCCCTTGGACTCAGGACTGAGTCAGGGAGT
>JASDQU010242378.1:76904-97152 GCA_032191745.1 Picea mariana | reverse complement strand
GCCAGACTAGAGACTGGACTGATTTTCTTGTAGGAGTTGGGGATTCTCAGCAGACTTGAGTGGTAGCTCAGCCTTGGAGGCGAGCTGAGAAGCTAGGCTATCGTCTGGGTTGTGTGTGGCCCCTTTGCGGCTCAGGGGGCTGAGGGGGAAGGAGAGTACCCCTAGCGTTTGGCTGGGATGTACCGGTGAGTTCTTTGCAGTCGACAAGCAGGAGCAGGAGCGGCAGAAGCACAGGAATCGTTGCGGCAAGCAAATAAGGACAAGGTATGTTCCTAAACTGAGTAGAGTAGAATTCATAGTGATTTACTGCTGTGATTATGGTTGTGTTGTTGTGGAATGTTGTTTTCTCGTCCTTCATACTCTATAAGAAAAAAAAAGGGGGGTATTTCAGAAGATCTTCGTTTTTATAACAGTGCAATTGAGGGTTCAGGTAAATTTGTTGTGGGTTTATGTTATTTCGTTTTTATGCTGTGGGCAGTTTCTTTTTCTCATTGGGTTTTCGTTGCTGTGTACCGTGGGCAGCGTTTTTGCAATAGGGTTTCTTCTTTATACCATGAGCGTTCTCTTCTTACTGTGTTATTGGTTCTGGAAAGGGTGCACCTTGTGCACTGTTAAACCTTAAATGCTTACGGCCTCGCCCCACCTTCATTAAAAGGTTAATATATGTAATATTGGTCGGTGATTTAACCGTCTATTATGGAACTTTGCGTATATGGTGAATACAAACAAAATCTTTTAACAACTCCACTTCTATACTAAAAAAAAAAAAAATTAGCTCCATTGTATATTATCACAAATATATAATTTCTGCAGCAATATTGAACCCTTGGAACGTGTTGATGTTGCGAGGCTGTGACTTGCCTCGACTGTCCCAACCTCAGCGTAGAATCTGAGGTCAGCCTTCTCCTCTAAGAAATTTTTAAAGAGAAAAAAACGTAAGCTCTTCGCTCTGTTAGTTTAAAGGTCGAAATTGTTCCTGGAACGATAACTCTTACCCCTAGCCACCATCGCTCCATGGATGGTAGATTCCTTGTCCCTTAATTTTATAAGTGTTAACCTGGCATGACACGAAGTTCTACAGCCGTCGAAGCCTCTTCGATATCCGTTAACCCAGAAGTTTTCCACCCCAGCTGCGGTGTCCAACCATTACGTTTTTGCAATAGGGTAACGCCCATTTCTCACTCCCGAAAACCAAGCCTTCTACTAAGGATATTGCATCATTATTTAAATCTATTACAGAAGCTATGCCAAAGCAAAACACAACTACTAACTCTGCATGGCAGCATTAGTTTTAACTATGGTTATGTTTTAGGCGTATTAACACAGTGCTGGTATAATATCGAAATCTGTTTTTCTTTTAATGTATAAACTGGTTTAGGGCCTCAATAATCTTCCGAGCATTTTTATTACAATTTCAATCACTGAAATGTGTAATTCTAACAACTAGATTTTTAAACGAAACTGTTCTTTAAAAAAAAAAATGAAAAAAAAAATAATAAAACATAAAAAATTTAAACTTAATCATAGTTAATCATGATAATATAGATCATTGTCCAATAAACACTTTGTTGCATATCATTAAACGCTCTGCATATCATTAACCCTGCTCACCATGCCAAGCTGCAGTCTATTCGCCTCTGTTCGGTGAACGGTCTACTCCTTTTCCCCACCTCTGCCAGTCGCGCTAGGCACGGCGGTGACAGGGAGTCTCTGACTGCTGCCAGTCGAGGCGTGATTCTTGCACACATGGTCACCGCCCCTTCAGACTGATACGCCCCCCTTCACTGCCACTAATTAATTTTAGCCATAGCATAAACCGTTAGCACGTGTATTGTGACCTCCAGGAAATCTTGTTTTAGTGACACGTAAAGAAATTTCAGAAATTTAATGTTTCTAACTTATGAGCTGTAGACATGATAAATTAATCGTTGAGCAATGAATGTCAACGTGGGATCCTTGAATGTATTTAATTATATCCTGTTGCAATTATTAAATATCATAAGAAATGCTAAATCGTAGGGGAACGGTTGCAGCTTAATGAAATGAGTGTTACTGTCAGATATAGGATTGTATGGTGATGATCTTCGGAATGCATTTTTATAATTTAAACAACAATGCTATTTTTGATAAGGTAACTTCATGGCATAGGTTCCCTGTATCTAGCCATTCAAGAAACTCTTTGTTATTTTCAGTGTTTTCTCTCCCATACTATGCTTCTTGTCAATGTTGGTAGAGGCATGACTTCTTTTTCCTGTTACCATTGGCAACTGTTATGTTTTTTTTTTGGACAGCGATGGGCCTCCTCTGTCCTCGTCTTCTCTAAGCTGGTATAGGCTTGTCTTCTTTATTCTAGCCTCCTTTGAGGACTGTTATGTATCGGTCAGCGTTGGGCAAGCACAGCTCTCATTTTTTTTCTGATGAGTGACTCTGTCTTTGTAAAAAAAATTATTTCTATATAAATTTGAGAAAAATTTTCTTCTTGAAAAAAAAAACTTTATGGCAATAATAAGCACACGAGTTGTTAGGGTTAGATGATTTATCAGAATTTAATGTTTTTGATTTATGAGTTGTAGTATATATAAATTAATCCTTAAGCAATGAAGGTAAATGGCCTACCAACGGAGGTTGGGTTAAAGTTTAATGGCTTAACTAGAATTTAGGCAATCATTAACCATGGTACTTTAATTTCATTTCATCTTCCATGGTACTTTATTTCATGCTAATTCAATGGTAAATAGTAATAGTAGACTGTAAATGTCTTGTCATTTAATTGCCATGCCACCTGATTGCCATGCTAATTTTCATTACAATGTCCTTTAGTTTATAAGGGTTAGGATGTGGTTATGTGATGTTATGATTAGTACAGTATCATTGATAATTTATAAATGAAATGATGATGTTATGGTTAGGAAGATCATGGTAATAAAGTTAACGTATTGAATGGAGTTAGTGTAATGAATTAATTATAATGTAGGAGTTAATTATATCACCCTTTTATATCATTATGTAGGAGTGATGTTATGGTTAGAACTAGGATAATGCTCGGGAAAATTCTTGAGGAAGGATATTGCAGTTAAATTGTTGACCATAAATGAATTTCGGAACTAATAAATTAATTGTAAGGTTAGTTTAGAGAATGGGAAGGTACTTCGTTATTAATGGTTACCACGGATCACGATAAACCTTGCATTGTTGATTATGTCTTAGGGAAAGGATACTACAATATAGAGCAAATGTATTGATGGGGTTAGCTACTAGGAAAGGTTAGTTTTCAATGCGATTAATTGTGGGGAAATGTTAAGGCCCAAGTGTACCGACGGTTAAATTAATGTCTTTAGTAGTTCTGTAAAAGGGTATGTTACTAGGATCTTTCGCTGGCAGCTTACTAGGGGTAAGATAAGAGATGTGGTTGTAGCGTCATCGACATGAATATAATATGCTGGAACCCGATGGAAGGTAAAGTATTGAATGCTAAGGTAATATTAACATGTTCAACCTTGTGGTGACGATGTGGTAGTTTATGTAGCAATTATAGCGCATAAATGCTTGGTGATTTTTACTAACGCCAGTCATTATAATATAAAGCTACTACGAGTATGATTTCATGTTGTTGCTATTATCATCCTGAATGCTAGTAGAAGCTTGCGCTTGTAATGTATTAAACCAAGTGTAGTCAGATTTCATGACTTAATAGTGGGGATCGATATTGGTTGGGAATTATCTTATGTTCAATGTACGCGCTGATTTATGAAATCTTAAATGGGAGTAAGTGGTCGGTAATTAATCAAAGTGGAGTCATAGTCGTTGCCTTGTCTGAACTTCAGTTGGGTCATTGTCTAGGCCCTTCTGACTTGCGTCTCCCGTCGAGGTCATGGTTGTCCCTTGATTTGTAGTCCTTGGTTGTCTTGCTTGTGAGGTCTGCTGGTGTCAGGCGAGTTAGACACCTTCAGTAGCCTATTTTATAAGTTAGTGTGTGTGTTATTTCGTGTAAGGAATCCAGTGCCGTATCAAGAGTCTCCGGCCCTTTAAAGGCAGGGTTCCCACTCTTGCGACACACCTGATGGAGATTACTAGTTTCTGCCTGAGCAGTCGGCTAGGAGCCTACCTGACCCTCCCTCTCTTCGGAGTAGAGAACTAAGATTAAACACCCTACTTCCTATGCAGAAATAGTAAGATCTGCTACTACGGATTCTTCCCTCTGTGTCGTACTGCGCATAACCCTATATGTCGTTAACTTTGCAGTTACTGTTGTGCGCCTTAAGCCTTCGGGTTGTGTCCATCGTGGTTGCATCTTGTTGGGTGTCGTGTGGCGACGCAGAGTCGAATGCGTTGATTGTTTCCCTGGTACCCACGCGCACACACTTTTAAAACAAAAAAAATTGCACCTGTTGTTAGAATCGTTGTCGTAACTAGGAGGGTTGTTACAATCTTACCTTGATACTCCTATATTTGACCAATACAGTGATGAGGAAGTAGATGTTAAGGTTTGTGAAGACTTATTGTTTATTCAAATTGCATCTAGTTCTTCTTTTCAACATAAATACGATAAAAAATGTGTGCATGTTGTGATTAATGCTTGTTACGAATTTGTTGCTCAAAATTCCAATGATTTTAGTTTTGATATATACTGCAAAGATATTATTGTTGGAAAGGAAATTGTTAGTTGTGATCAGCCAGCATATCATCATTATGAATTCAGATTACAGAGATATGATGAAAGGGAGTAGAAAGATTTAGATCAACAGTCCATCTTATATGACTCTCTGACTGAGGTTGAGCAGTCCATATTCAACATTGAAGGCATCCAGCATCACTTCAATTTTCAGTTGAAATAGTATCAAGAAGAGGTATTCTTTTATGGTTTTAATGACCCTATTGCAAACTTTTTGGAATTTATGAGCATCATAAATGTCAAGATATTTTTGTCAGATGATGGTTGGTTCTACCATCTTTTCAAACTATATTTCTGCATGCAATGGTTTCCTTTATTTTTTGGATTTAGATCAAGGAGGTTACTAGTAAATCAATTTCTTTCTTGGCTGCATTGGAGATTTAATTTTACTTGATCAGTTTTCCCCTACTGATTAGAAGTAGGAGTAGGCATGAGAATAAGCTCTTCATATGAGCAGCTAGATCATGTTCAGTTGTTGAATAAGCAGAGTAGGCTACATGCATACTAAAAGTTTGCAGGGAATCAGTTATAGAGCCAGATGACTCCATGCCCAATGGTAAAGGCCAGATGACTCCATGCCTAGTGGTAAAGGCGACTGGAACTACTAGGTTCTTGGAAACCTTGCAAGGAGTTCTCCATCCCAGTTGGAGCCAGATGTTATCTCCTCAAATGACATTGAAAATTTTGAGGTATTTTCATTCGTTCATACTTAAACATGTCATTTTCCTTAGTCTTATGGCGAGTGTTTTATCTCCAAATTCTTGATTCATCTTACATTGATCTCTCTTGCCTAGAAAGCCTTTGATCTCTCTTACATTGATCTCTCTTGCCTAGAAATCCTTTGATCTCTTCCTCTTTACCTGCAATACAAAAGGAAAAATAAATGTTACATAGCCTATAATCTTAGCCTTATTGGCTTTAACATTTTCAAATAACAATATACATTTTTTATGATGGGTGCTTGAAGTTATTCTAAACCTATGCCAAATCCTAAGTCAGTCAAGCGCATTGAACTCAAAACCAAGCCATGAGTTAGGTTACAAGTGAACGTACAAAGTCAAGCCACAATCTAGGCCATATGTTTAATTAAGCCACTAAGCCAGTTCTCATGCTAAATATCTCTCGAGTTTTATGGACCCACGAGCTAAGATATGTATCCAATCTGTGAGTCAAGCTATGAATTGATACACATGTTGACACATCAAGCCACATGTCGTGCCAAGTTCTATCTCAATTTTTATGATTTATGTGCAAACACATTTGAATCAAGCCCAGTCCACATGTCAATTCATCCATCGATATATACCAAGCCCTCTATTGAACGCCAAGCCAATCTCTTACATATCTCATAGATTCTATGAAAAATAGCCTTGAATTCAAATCAACAGTGCTAGCAAACAAGTCGACACATAACCCATAGATCAGCCATGGATCAAGCTGCATGTCGATACATCAAGCGTATCATTAAGTCCCTTCTCATTCTGTATTGATGCACCATCAAAGTTTCTCTACTGATGTGCAAGAGATTGTAGGTTTTGTTGGAAGGCTTGAGGAGGAAGTAACAAAGGCTTCATCCATTCATTTTCAGTGTAACATAAACACATCCAAGTCAAATCTTGATTGGTTTTTAGATGCTGCAAAACCCTTTTCCATATTTATATTTAAATCCCCATATTATCATGGATTTCTGAAATGAGAAATTCCAGATCACGAGTTAGAAAGGTAACAGTTAGGAGGGTATTGGTCAATGCAAACATGGAAGAATCATAATGTCTCCTTGTGCTAATTAATCATTGACTATGACCGAGGGCCAAATGTTATAACAGTTGCTAAATATTCTTGTCATAGATGGTAAAGAGTAAGAACATAATGCAACAGTTGAGCTAGAAGATGTCATGCTATCTTGATGTTTGTCACAGTCTCAGAAAGGGAAAAACATCCAGAATTAGTATTTGCATGACAGAAACAGTTTTAGAGTAGGGTGCTTGGAATTATTTAGAAGAAAGTAACCTTGACCCCATATTCATTTGTCCATCTTTGGTGATTTGACCTATTTTATAGTCAAAGCTTAATGCTAATTGTTTATTGTTTGTCTATATAAACAACAGCTACAACCAATCTTCCTTGTCCATATTTTAATCTTTATTTCATTTGAAGTGTTCTGAGGATCGAGAAAGAAGGAAAAATCATGTGCATCGATGATCAAATTATGACTAGACTAAAGACATTGGTAATGAAACCTATGACCCTGTTATTGATTCTTGGATGGAAATGCTAAATGGTATGGACATATGTACTTGCCACTATTTATTCTAAGGGTATGGGCATGTAACTAAGGAAAATACAGAAAACAAAACCAGTTTTTGGAATCTCTGAAAGGATAAGAAGAAGAAGAAAAAGATCACAAAGGACTATAATAGCTTATGGTGTTTAGCTAAGCACCTGAAGAGGAAAATCAAAAAGTTGAGGGCAAAAATTACCACACATTCATATTTATAGGTGCTGGCACAGGTTGTTGTAAATTTGCAGGGAGATCAATCAAATAAACCATGATTTTTTATGGAACAACAGTTTTGAATATGAAAGGTTTTCCTTTTTGATTAAAATGGATCTTTCACCAGCACAGAAGGCACAATTATAACCAATTAGTTGTTGAAAAGAAGAGATTTCATCAGCTAATTAGCAAATCCTAAGGCGAAATAGCTGGTGAAACCGCAGAATAAGAATTTTGAAGATTTGAGCTTGAACAAAGTGATTTTTGGGCGATTTAAAGGATCAGAGAGCATCAAAAAGATTAATCACCAAATCATAAAATATTTAGTTTCAAAGATTCGTGGAGATTTTGGAGGTGAATGCTTAGTTGGTCAACTAAAGCTTTGTTCACAGCAGTTGAAAGTTTTCCAACTACTGAAGACATGTGTCCTTTCCTCCATGACACATCAGAGACATAGAAATGATGAAGACCAGATGTCGAAGACAAACTTTGAAGACAGTTCAATTCATAGGAACTAGTTCTTAGTTATCCTATTGTATTTAGTTTTGTTTTCTGTTTTCTATATTTAGAAATCCAGATCCATTTTTTAGGGATCTGAGATCTATTGTAAAGGTTATAAATACTTATCATTTTGACAAAGTAAGGGTTCGATTTTGGATAGAAGAAATACTATATTGTAAAGAGACCTTTCATATGATAATACAAATCACAGTTCTCTCTCTCTATTGATGTCAGATTCTCATCTTTCCTTCTGTACTTTTATTCAAGCTGTTTCAGCTGCAGAATGACTGTCATCTCATTGGTTAGCTCATAACTTGATTAATAGTTTCTTATCATTGTTTATTAAACCCTACATTTGTATTTGGTTTATAAGCATTGTTTTCTCACCCACTTTAAAATCTATCATCTGATTATTGATACTTGAGAGCACTGGTTCATTTGATTCTCATTTTGACTGTCTGAATACCATACTGTAATTGAGTCATCCCATTGATCCACACATACAAAATACAAAAACAAGTTTACTTTAAGTTACCAAGCATTTTTGACCCACAACCACAGAGAGTTTCTTGGAGTGATAACAATTCCTACCTTATCAAAAAGGCTTTGTTGTGCTATTTCCAGTTTCTTTAGCATTTCCAATGCTTGAGCTTGAAATAGTGCTATATCCACAACCATTTTCTCATTGTAATTGACCTTGTCTTGTAATTTTTTTATCAACTCATCTTGTTGGATAGTCTGTCTCTCGCTCACTTGCATCTTCTTATGCATCTCGTCAAGACTGGACTTGAGCAGTTGGATTTCTTTTTTTATCATTAGCTCTATCATGTTCAAGTCCTTTATTGACTTCTTCTCTGACATTCTTTTCTGTATTCCTTATTTGATTTTGCAGCTGACTTATCATCTTATTCCTATGCTTTAGTATTTCTTTCAGATTATCGACTGAGAATAGGTTAGTTGTTACAAAATATCCCAAAGAGTTGACTATCTCTGTAGCAAAGTATTCATCTTCCAAAATTTTTCAATCCAATAATACTCTGTGCTTTTTTACCGTTGCACCCTCTTTCTGGTGCATTTATTTCTTCTCCACAGCTTTCCTTTTCTTACTGAAAAAGAAATAGAAGGGAAGTATCTCTTCAATAGGGATAGGCATGAGATCTCCTATGAGTATTACCTCTGCATTGGGGTTTCCTCTAGTGAACTGTAATGGCGTGACAATCTGAATGGGGTTGTTGATTTCTATGGACAATTTTTTTCCGGTTCCATCTGTAGTTGATTTATCTGGTGAAGACAGTGGCCTATCTTCTCCTTTCTTTATTAATGTCTCTAGTTGATCTTTGGCCTGGTCATCAGATACCTCTATCGCTGGGATATCTTTTTTCCGAGTTGATATCTCATATTTCTCTGAGTTTTCCGGAGCTTCTTGTTTGCTAGAGCTTCCAACTTCTAGATTATGGGTCTTTGTTTGTTGTGTAGCAGGAAAAATTGTGTTTTCCCCTTGTAATAATTTTGGAAGACTACTTCTTCGGTGTTTTTGGAAGTTGTAAAAATCAATCGTTTTATTAGGTGATAGAGCTTGAACTCGGCAAAGAAATTTTTGGTAAGATCTCACCCCTCTGAACACTTTGTCCTGAGGGGATTATTCATGTTCATACTTTTTAAGATTGAAACTGGCCATATGGTTACCCACAACCTTCTGCGGGTCATGCTTCTTAAATTCAATGTTAACCAATTTTATTTCTTCTAAGGTTCCAGCTTCCACTCTAGAGTGGTCGAAATCCAATAAAGAAAATACACCAATCTATAAGGGAAAAGATGGCCATACCTTTTTCTGCACTGATTTTAGTTCTTTGCTAATCCCGCCGAGTAC
Source organism: Picea mariana (assembly GCA_032191745.1). Lineage (NCBI taxonomy): Eukaryota > Viridiplantae > Streptophyta > Pinopsida > Pinales > Pinaceae > Picea > Picea mariana. The sequence continues at coordinate 87,615 of JASDQU010242378.1, read as the reverse complement.
AGTTTGTCATGCGACCTCGCAGCACACCATTCGGTCTGGTAAAAATTGCGGTAAAGCGTATGGGGGAACTGAACAACTGAAAACTCTGATGTAAGAGAAGTGCTCTTCGATATACCAGTCTTCCACTTTATCCAGGTTAGCCACAACTGTATCTGAAACTCTAGGAGGTGGGTGACCAAAAATAGCAATGTGCATCGGCAACGCTACCCAATTACATATTTCATAAAATAAATCCTTTGCCTTGTATTCCTAGAGTTTTGAATGATAAATATGAATTGGTTTTGTGCTATATGGATTCTAGCTCCATCCCATCAGCGTGAAAGGCGTCATGAAACAGATGGCGTCCATACTATAAGATGACATCAAAAATGAAGTTAATTTCCCCTTGGCTTTCTTTGTCTGTTATTCTGTAATTTCACTAGCCAGATTGTCCAGCAATATATTGGCCCAGTCGAAAGAATAACCTTCCACCACTGTGTGTATAATGGGTACCCATGGTAGAAAGAAATGGGTTTTGTTCTCTTTTCCATAAAGTCTGCACATCATGATGGCTATATACATGAACTGTGGTTGTAGCAATGAGATTGAGTATATGCCATGAGAATCAACTCTAAACTTTTCGAGGCGTGAGCACCAGTCCTTGATCAAATCCGAAAGATTCTTTCCATATTGATCACACTCCTTCTTGCTAAAATTCTCTAGAAAACTGGCATTGTAAATTAAGTTTGATGTTGAAGAAAACTTATAAATCACCTGTATGTGTTATGGCCGAAATGACCCAACAACTACCTTCTGATAATTGAAAATAGTTCTAGTTGGGACATCCACATGATCTAGTGCCCATTTAATCATGTCATTGTAGGGTAAAACACTCGGCCTTGTTTCTACCTTATGCATCTATGCCTGAGAAATAGTCTTTTATTTGGTAAATAAGTCTTCCTTTTCATTGTCGCTTGAATCATTAGGGAAGTTTACTAGTTCGTACTGTAGGATGTTGAATACATTCATCCAGGTTTGACTGTGTTTATACTTCTGGGTGAGGTGTCAAAGATAACCTATGAGCTCTAGCCTGAACTCTCACTAGTTGCTTTAGTTTCTTTTCGTGGCAGCATGGTAGCATTTCTTAAAAGCTTGTTACTTGTCACAGAAAATGCACAGGATTGAGTATCTTGTTAAGCAAGCTCTACCAAAATGTGAAAGTAATTGAAAATGAAAAAGTCTTTCTTGCCTTAGCTGCCTGGACCTGCATATACCTTCACTGACAATATGTTTAATTCTTTTAATAAAAATATTTGGGCATTAAAGAAAGATCTTATTTGAAATCATTTCCTCGGGATGATAATTTAATAATATTAATGGTCAATTTTTGTGATCGGAAAAGAAAGTTGAAATCACCTGTATTACAATCAGCATAAACTCAACTGTAAAATAAAAGTGTTTTATTTTGTTAATAAACCGAGTTTATACGTTAATTAATTATGTTTAACCTTAATCCATTTTGGGGTTTGGAGTCCTGGGCGATCTTATTTTAGTTCAAGCTATGATCCCTGAATCATGAAATCGTGATTTGATCAATTAATATTAATCAAGTTTAACCTTTTAATTAATTACGATTAATTAAGGGTTTCGCAACTTCGGTTATCAGGATTTCAAGTTGTTGTTCAATAAAGATTCTCGAAATGCAAACTTGCGATATGATTTAATTATCGTTAGTCATTATTAATCATTTAATTAACCCAGTTTAATTTAAGCTAGTTTCACAATTTCGTGTATCAGGACTTTGGTGGTTGCTTGAGGCAGGATCTCTGAATCGCAAAGCCATGATGTGATTAATTAGTACTAATCCCTTTTAATGCTTTAATTAACATGGATTAAAACTTATCGCAGTTTCACGATTTCGCATGTCGGGACATTGAGACTCTTTACATGTTGGACTGTTAGGTCTGTGAAACCCCGAAACCCGATATTTTGAAGAATGTCTTTAGCGATTTGACCCTTTAACTAGTGGGTGGCTCCATAACTTTTAAGAACTTAGGATATTTGTATTAAATAGAAGACCTCATCAATGGTGATATCCAAGTGCATGTTTGTCTTTATTTAACAAGAATTAAACCTATTTAAGTCTAAAGTTTTAGAAAAAAATATATGTTTCAACAATCCCCATCAACGGAAATTTGGGATTATTTAATATAATGAACCCTCTCGTATAGTTTTCACATTCTTTCCTCTAGTGATATCATGGCCAGTATTTTCAAGGCTTCACCCCAACAGTCATTTATTGGCAACTCAAACAATAATACATTTACACTATCCACATGCCTTAGTATGGTAATCCTATTTTATGATTTATTACAAGTTGGGGGTAATAGGGTGTTACAGAGACTTTTAGAATTTATCCAATGTGTTTATAAAAAACTTATTTCAATTTCATGCTTGATAGTCATGAAATTGAAATGGGTAAATGAGAAATTTATTGAAAAGACAAAAGCTCAAAAAAAATAATGATCAACCAAGCGATTCTTCAAATAAAATCATAATCGAAATCTTCGTAGACACAAAGAGGCAGCTAATAAAATTTCTTTGTCAAACTTTCGTTTTGAATATCGACGAAACAATATGAATATTTGGCTGCCAACAAAGGCGACTCACTGGGTGAAGTAGTTATCTCTACATCATCAAAACTTTATATCAGGGAAAAGATAAATTGGAAAATCACTAAAAACAACTTTGAAACAGATCAAGAGTATTGAAATTAAATCAGGAAGATAATATAGTCAAACTCACGAAGAATGCTTTGGACATTGATTGTAATCTGAAAGTTAGTTTCGATCAAAAGGCAACGATATTTATAAAAGTAACTTCAATATCGTTGACAAGGCCACTGTTGTCAGTAGGCGTTCATAGCCTCGACATGGATGTCATTTAACTCACTCAAGTACTTTAATTCCATCCAAAAGTCATCCATAAAAAAAAATGATATCTGATCAATTTAAACACATACCTGAATGATCTTGAACCCGACATTGCTTTGCTGCCAGTAGGCCTGTTCAGTACCCCAACGAAGTTGTCTTGGTATCATGTGTGCATTTACCTGTTTCCAACAGGCCTGTTCCGTACTCCAACGGGTTTACACACATTTCCCACACATTAAAGTGTTTCCAACTCTCCTTAATCGTTTATAAAATTTTGAGGTTTCATGATAACGAGAGAGCGGGGTGATACTAAATATTTAACAGCCAGGAAATCAAATGATTGATCATTAATATTGTTTCTTGTTCTTTAAGAACTGATAGTTTTCATCATGATTTGGACATTTAGATTTCAATTAAGAAATTGTCTCAAGGATGGGGAAATGCTTTAAGTTGATCTCATTAGAGTTGCAACGACGTAAGAAGTTTAAAGATGATTGTACTTCTTCAATATCTCGACAAAAAACTGGGAACAACGATTTGGCATAGACTTCTAGAATAACTATCTTATAGATCACAGATCTGAGTTAAAAAACTTAACATTTATATGCTTGAACTGTTTCAACTGTTGTTAGTGATAGATCCGATTACAAAATTCCCCTCAATAATGGATTGCGAGTTAGAAATAATTTTTAAGAAAACACAAAAGAAGCAAAAAAGAAATTAACGAATCATAAAACAAACAAAAAAAGATAAAAATCTAGGGATATTTATAGGGGGCAGGTCTGATTTTTATCAGGTGAAGTATTTCTTGCGAGATTGGCCATTCACTGGAAGAGTGTCTAGTTGTCCCTCTAAATTCTGCAAACGAAAAGAGCTAGGACCCAATTTTTCTGAAATGACAAAAGGCCCCAACCACAGGTTTTGGAACTTAGTATGTTCTCCTTTATCCTCGTGTGCTTTGTCCCATTTGAGGACCAAATCCCCTACATTAAAATTTATATCTGAGGATGAACTTGTATCAAACCATTTTTTAACAATTTGTTGGTGTTGGTCTAATTTCTATTTTTATTGTGTCCTAACTTCTTCTAATTTTAGTAAAGCATTTATCTAATTCTCTAAAGGGGGACATTCTTTCTCTTGAACTTTCTGAGATAATTGCAGTGAGGGGAGAAAGACGTGCGAAGGAAGGATAGCTTATCTTCCGTAAACGAGGAAGAAAGGAGAATTACCGATGGAAGCTTTCGGAGTGACCCTACCATCCCAAAGTGCCTTATATAACGCATTGTGCCATTTTTTATGATTTTTCGACACTATTCTTTTTATTATTTTGATCAGATTTTTGTTTGTTGACTCAACCAAACCATTTCCTTGGGGGTAATAACTGGCAGAGTATTTTATCTTAATCCCTTTTTCTAAAGAAAATACATTCATATCCAAGGAAGAAAAATAAGAAGCATTGTCAAAAACTAAACATTCAGGTATCCCGAAACGAGTGATAATATGAGAGTTTAAGAACAAAACTCCCTGATTCGTGTTTACTACCCTTAGCAGTAATGCTTCAGACCATATTGTAAAATAATATGTTGTCATAAGAATATACTTGTGTTGTTGTGAGGAAGGTGGGTTAATTGGTCCTATGATATCTAGGCCCCACTGCTGAAATGGTGTATCTACCGTAACGGGCTGTAAGGAAAATGCATCTTTCTTGACCCACCTTGAAGCCTTTTGATAGATTATACATTTGCGAGCCAAAGAATAAGCATATTTAAATAAGGTGGGCCAATAGTAATCAACCCTAAGTACTTTTTGGGCATTTGTATCTCCCCCAAAATGACCCTCGACATCACCGGAATGTAGCTCAACTAACACCTTTTCAGATTCTTCCTTTTCTAGGCAATGCAGAAAAACACCATCAAAATTCTTCCAAAACAATATATCATTAATCAATTGAAAAGACGTAGATATAAGCCTTAGTGATCTTTCGTTTTTTGGATCAAGATTTCGAGGAGTAGTTCTATGAAGCAAATAAAATCTGATATCATTATACCATGAATTAGGCACAATTTGTGTACAACAAATTTGTGTTTCGTTATGCAGATTTTCAGTTGGTGTTGTTTTTTGATTTTCTGGTATTTCAACTGAATCAACCACCAATTTGCAAAGGCCTTGAACTCTAAAAATTTGTCTGGGTACGATTTCAATATCATACTCTTGAAGGGAGGTCATCCAATTTTTCCTTTTCTCCCCAAGTTCTTTCTGCACTAACAAGTTTCTTACAGCAGGGTAAGGAACAACGACTTTTATCCTAGATTTCAACAAGTAAGATATGAAATGTTAAACTTCCTTAAAAACAACTTATTCTTGTTGATATATTGCAGGATAATTTAATTATGCTCCTTTAAAATCATATCTCATAAATGAAATGGGTATCTCATTGTTTTCATCATTTTTCTGTGTAAGCACAGCAGCATAAGATATGTTTGATGCAAAAGTGTAAAACGTGAAGTCTTAGGAGAAATCAGGACTCATCAAGGAGGGAGCTTCGCTTATAGATTTTATAATAGAATTAAATGCTTGTTTCTCTTGTTGTCCCCATTTGTAAATAAAATCCCTTTTAATTAGGTTTTGCAGAGGCCTAACCATCTCAGAAAAACTTGGAACAAAACGTCTGATAAAATTTATTTTACCCAGAAAGGATTGCATCGCCTTTTTAGAAGAAGGTGGAAGAAGTTTGGCAATATCTTGGGTTCATTCGGTGTCTATTATCATTCCATCCTTTGAAACTATAAATCTAAGTAATATTCCTTGCTCTACTGCAAAAAGTGACTTCTTAGGATTCAATGAAATACCAAACTTACGAAAACGTTCTAGTACAACCCTAAGATGTGACAAGTGATCCTTTTTGTTCTTTGAAAAGGCAGTGACATCATCTAGGTAGACAACAACTGACTATTTGATAAGGCCATGAAAATAAATGTCCATTTCCCTCTGGAAAGTGTCTCTGACATTAATCAATCCGAAATGCATTTTTCTATAGGAATAGGTGCCCCACGAGGTGCGAAAAGTGGTTTTCAACTAATCTGATGGAGACATAAGGACCTGGTTGTACCCTGAGAAACCATCTAATAAAGATAGCCTTTCAGAGCTAGATACTTGTTGAAAAAAAATTTCCATTGGGGGAACAGGATAATTGTCCTTGTCAGAGGCTCGATTTAAATTACGAAAATCGACACTAAGCTGAATTTCTCCATTCTTCTTTCTTACCAAGAATAAGTTAGATACCCATTGAGTATGTCGAACTGGAAAAATTGAGTATGTCAAACTGCAAAAATGATCTTTGAGGTTAGTAATTTGTTTAGTTCATTTTTTACTGTGGGTTCTACTTTAGGATGCATTTTCCTATGTTTTTGCTGAAATGGTTAGGTTTGCGGATTCATGGGAATTACATATTGTATTATGTTTGGATCAAAGGTTTTTAAATCATCGTACGTCCAAGCAAACACATCTTTAAATTCTTTGAAAAATTTTGTGAATGCAGATCTTTCTTGTTCAGAACACCCTTTGCCCAGTTTGATATTCTAAGGATTATCTTGCGTTCCTAAATTTATAGCTTCATACAGTAACGAAGAACTATTTGTTTTGCAATTAACCACTCCCCTAAACTTATCATGTAAATCATAAAATTTCTCTAATATAACAACATACTTGGGGATAGAGTTTACTAGATCGAATGATATTTCCGTACAACGAGGGTCAGATATTACCGTAAAATCTCGAAGGTTTTCATTGTCGGTGCTTTCATCGATTACAACATCTTGGAAAGTGTCCTCCATATGCAAAAAAATTATGATTTGTTGATCATCATCAAACACTCACCAATTGGTAATGTTTTCGAGAATCGATGGCCTGAATAACAATTCAACATAACATGCATTAGGGGAAAAACCCTCAGCAGGTAATAATTTTGAAGCGACATTAGCTAATAAATCAACTTTCGAATGACTAGATCTAGGAATTGAACTTATGTTAAAAGCGAGAAATTTATGTATTAAGCTCCATACCTCGATTTCGTATTTTTTCAGATGAGATGATAAACAATGAATAGCGTTTTCTACCTGTTTGACTACAATTTTATATTCATGAAACACTACCAAGCTTTGCACCTTAAGATCCAGTGCCTTCTTTAGTCCCTACAAGAGTGCTTAATATTATGTTGTGTTGTTAGTACATTCAAATTCTAATCGATAGGAAATGAATGTCATATTACCTTTGGAGTCGATCAGAACACAGCCAACACCAACTCCTTCACGAGATTTAGATCCATCAAAGTATAAAGACCAGATTTCATCGTCATCAACAATATTCAGATCATTTTTCAGAGTTTTTATCTGAGTATGGGCTGATATTTCAGATTGTTGTTCTAGGTCTATGATAGTGGATATTTCAGTCATGAAATTTCCAAAAAAAGTGTTCATTCCTTAAGCCTCAATTGTATTTATAGAAGTGGTAAAATGATCATTGGAATCATTTAAATCTATGACAGTGTACTTCAGGTAATGTTCTCTATTTATTTTGATCTTGTTAGGTTGATCATTCTCCAATAACCACATATAAGACCAATCTGTAGCAAAATAACTATGCAAATGCTCTGACCAATTTCTTCTAAAAAATAAGCCATAAACTTCTGAAATATCAATGACAACTATATCAATTACTTGGTGGAATTTTGGGTTAGATGACAACCTAATCAATACATCCTTAAGTTCACCAACGACTATGACATTTAGTTCTGTCTAACTTAATGATTTTCAATTAAGAAGGTTTGACTTCAACATTAATATTTTGACACACAAACAGAGGCATTACATTTGATGAGGCCTCATAATCGACCATACAATTACGCACATTTCTATTGAAAATTTTGAAAGTTAACAAGAATGGTGGTACATTTTTTTGCGGTGAGGGAGCAGAAATATGCTAATTTTTTGATGTTGTACCTGAAATAATTTTATATAAATTTCCTACAATCTTCTCTGATGTGTCCTTGTTATTCTGATCTTCAGGTGATTTTTTACCCGTGACATATTTTGTTTTATTTACGTCATTTTCTGCTGATTTTTTTCTTAAAGGATCATTCTTTTTATTATTATCAACTATACTTTGGAGCATTTTCTGTAGGATAAGAGGGAATTTAAGTAGTTCAAAAATTGATATATTTGCCCTTAGTTTTTTAATATATTCAACCAAAACATATTCTAAATATAGGGAAATAGGGTTTCATGTTGCTTCAACATGTTTTGGATGTTTGGATACTGTATTTCTACTTATCTCGGATGAGGGTTTGTTTTGCACCTTACTTCGAGTATTATATGGATGGACAGTTTCAAACTTTGCTTGGAAGATACTGTCCAACAGATGTCCAAAGAAGGGAGGAGATGAGTCCTCCTCATAAGGTGTTTCTTCTTCACCTGTGTCATTTTTATTTTTAGGTGGTACAAAAACAACGTTATCATGTGCCTCCGGTATTGCTTGTAAAACATACTGTAATCCTTCAAAATTTAGACCTTCTGTGGTTGGGTTTGGTCTTTTTGTAGGAAAAGGTTTCCTAAAAGGTGGTATAAATCTTCCTTTACTTGTATATGCTTCTTCAACAGACCTTTTCAAGTCTATGACTTGATTAGATAACTTCTGAAAATCTTTCTGTAAACTTTCCAAGTCTAAAGTTTATTGTTCCCTTTTATTTTGGGGAGGTCTAGTGAGGATTTATATCTTCTTTTTAGAAGAGGAGGTTGATTCAGCCTCAACATTTAAATTATCCTTTAAGCTAAGAATGTCCTTCTCAATAAGGACCATCTCCTCAAAGGCTTCTAGTAACGTGTTCTTTTTAGACCTTTTAACCCATATAACTATATTATGATGTAGGGATTTAGCATAGTATGTAACAATCAAGTTTTGAGTAGGCATCTATTCTGCAGGAATTTTATTCTTAAGCATGAGGAATATTTGATTGAAATCCTTGAATTTCTCTTTAGGGTTCATTTTCATATTAGAAATTTCCATTACCAGAAATTCCAGAGATTTATCTTCTCCGAACTTTTCTAGAAAAAAAGTCTCAAACTTATCCCAAGAAACGATAGTTTGGGGTTGTTGTGCAAAATACCAGGTGGAGGCATTTCCCTCAAAAGTGTAATGGAATAGCTTGCACATGACATACTCATGCTTTACATTCTGAATCATAACAACTAACATGAATTTCTTGATATGATCCTTAGTTGATTGCTTCGAATCGGGGTAAAATTTGGGTAGCCACTTTTCAAGGTGTTTGGGTAACGGGTGTTAAGGTCCAGGTACTACCATGGAATCTTAATCGAGCCAAGGTCTGGAGGGATTATTTTGGTTATCCATGGGAGTTGGTGGGGGTGAATGTTGACATTGTCCAGATGAAGAACTTCCTTCATCCAAGTATTCTTCTCTTGAAGAGGGTGGAGAAGAACCAGGTGGGGACGGTGGAAGACTAGATCCCCTAGCACCTAGGATTAGTTCTTCAAAAGGATCAGTAATATTATCACTTAATGTGTGATCAGGAAGATGTTGGGCCCCAACAACTCCCCCTAAATGTTTACAAAATTTAAAGGGCCCCCATTAGAATCTTGATAATTATAATGAGCTACAAAATCAACCTTTTCAAATAGTTCCATACCTTGGCTTGCTTTGAGACAAACTTAATACACTCACTATAGTATGAGACATTCATTACAAGAGTATATATCAAAATTTAGAAACGAGCATAGAAATCTCAATTTAAACAAAAACGTTAATTTTTATCAACTGTTCACTTTCGTTTAAATTATGATTATGTGTTCATTCTTTTGCTCATTAGCAAGTTTAACTATTTTGAATAATGGGTTCAATACTTCATCAAATAATATCTTGGTTTCTCATTTTCACAAAATCATTTGGTGGTATTAATTAATTAAATTCTTTTTTCATTTTGCATCTCATTTCAAAATAAAAATAAAAATAAAAAAGAAATTATCTATCATTTGTTTGATTTTGTGGAACCCCAAAATTAATATTTTTTTCCTATCCATCAACTTGAAGCTTCTAGAATTTTAAGATCACACTTGAAAGGAAAATATAACCAATATTTGTTTACATATTATAACTATCTTTTAGTTTAAATTCATTTTAATTTTATTGTTCTAGATTTTGTTTTATTCACAATTTTTAGGTTATTAATTTGGTTTCTTTTTGTTTCACGGGTTTCTATTATCAGATATTTGATACAGATCTTATCATGGCTTGATTTTATTATGTAAATACGTTCAAGATGATTGATCCAACAATAATATTGGATTGTTGCAAATAAATTTATGAGCAACAACAGATAAAATTTGGAAATGCATCAAGAATAGACAAGCGATTTTGCGGGACTGATTGCAGCCAAACCGTGAGAAATCTGAAGAAACGGTTGAAAAATCATCTCTAGAATGGACCCATTTAGCTTACACCTGGAAATTTTCCCAAATAAATTCACGATTTGAGAGATATTTATGTCTCTTTATGAGGCAAATTTCAGGTGGCAGAAATTATTAGTGACGCCCAAATTGTTCATTCATTGTATAAATATATGAGAAAGTTCAGAGCCAAAAGAATCGAAGAAATTGAGAGGAGGATTTGTATCCTTTCTCTTTTGTATATTATTTTTTTTGTAAACTTTTTTCTTTTCAAATGGAGTAACGGATGGTTGGAATCTTTGGGAGAATGGACAAGTATTTTCAAAGAAGAATATGGAATTC